>CAJHZI010000552.1:892500-955186 GCA_905160935.1 Enchytraeus crypticus | reverse complement strand
TATATATATGCATGTATATATATAGAGAGAGAGAGAGAGACAGAACAGAGAGACAGAGAGAGAGAGAGAGAGAGAGAGAGAGAGAGAGATAGAGAGAGAAGAACTGATAAATGTTGTAGAGATAGTCGGGTGACAGTGGGAAAGAGTGAAAGTCACTGGAAGAAGATCGTGAAGTGATGACTCATCATTCAACCAGACAGAAAATAATAGAGAATTCGAGAAGAATGAGAGATTTGACGGAATGGTCGTCAAAAGAAAATAATATTCGAACTTTACGATGTGTCATCGATCAGAAAGTCCAGGATCCGAATGACTGTACTGTTTGATCTTATTGACTGTGTATTCAATTTAAAAGCAGTAGATTGTTGTTTCGAATTTTCAGTTGTTCCGTCACCAATGGGCATACTGACATTTACTTAATAAGCATTTAATACACTAACAAAACAAGCCTATAAGTGAATGTGGTAAAACTATGTTCCGCAGAAACACATTTTGAAAATGTTAAAATTTTTATTAACATCTACATAGCAACAAATGAAAATGAAAAGGACAGTTATCAAAATATGCGTCAACTGTCGTAATAAATGAATTTACCACCTTGTTTAACACTATTTGGAAAACAATGAGCGAACCTAAGAGTTGGAAGAGGGCCACAATTGTTAAGCCGTTCAAAAAAGGTGATCTGAGCAATTGCAATAATTGGAAAAGCATAACATTGTTATCCATACCAGGCAATGTCTTTTGTTCAGCTCAGCAGTGTTACTTGCAAAAAGAACACAATAAAATGTATACAAATTAAAAGAATTAGATAAAAAGTTTAAGAGAAAATCAAACAGGCTTCAGGAGTAGTAGATTACGTAATGAATAAATTACCTTCTTCTACAGAGCACAGAATTTCAATATTCTATATAAATTTCATTGACTTCAGGAAAGTATTTGACAACATTCATAGGGCCGCTTTATGGATATTCACAAGAAGCTATGTATTTTTTTAGAAATAGCTGATTTCTTTAAAATGCTTTACGAAAATTTGTCGAGCAATAGGCACGGTAAGTGTGAATGATCACCTTGGAAGACCGAGCGTTGATAGTTTTACATGAAGAAATCTCGATGGTCTTGAAAGGTTATTCTTAAATCCGCGCCAGCTGCCATCAGTGGGCTATCAAGGCAACGGTTACTAATATCCAAGGGAAGAAAGGAGGAAATAACCAAAGCAACAGAAACAGCAACTAAGAAAGGAAACTTTATAAGCAATTGCCATTGTCAACCATACGACAAAAAGCCTAATACGAGAATTGCAGTGAAAGTTCGTGTTAATTCTTTACAAGGTCATATACAGTTCAACTTATTTATTTATTTATATAGTTATTTATATCAATAGTTATTTGGACAGCGAGCTTCGCAATGGACGTTAGACCAACTTGCTAAGAGCTGCAACGATGTAACTGTCAATTCAACGCACTGAACTCAAAATCTCTGATTCTAGCAGCTACAGAAGTTGCAACCAGTGTTTAGCCATATGGTTACACGCATGACAACCGCATGAGTTTACATAGTTTTCTTTCTTTGTTGCTGTTTCGTTAGATTGACAGGCTACGGTGATTTAACTACAACAGCCACTGCAGTCGCAGTAGCTACAGCATCTGCAGCTGCTGCAACAATTACGAAGGTAAACACAGTGTCGGCATTTACAGCAGCTGAGGAAATTAAATCAGCTGTACCCTCGAAGCATCTAAAGTAGCTGAAGCAGCAGAAGCAGCAGTAGCAGCTGAAGCAGTTGAAGCAGCTGAAGCAGATGAAGCAGTTGAAGCAGCTGAAGCAATTGAAGCAGCTGAAGCAGCAGAAGCAGTTGAAGCAGATGAAGCAGCTGAAGCAGATGAAGCAGCTGAAGCAGATGAAGCAGCTGAAGCAGAAGAAGCAGCTGAAGCAGCTGAAGCAGATGAAGCAGCTGCAGTCGCAGGCGGGTCACGTGATTTCTCAGCAGAGCTGAGGTACAGTTTTAACTGCTCTGCTTTTAAAATGGAATGGACAGTAAAACTTGACGATTCTAGTTCCGTGCAGGAATGATTCCCGTTCCGTGCAGGAATGATGCTGACCCCGAGGTCATCTTTAATCTGATTTGTTCAGAGTTTTATAACGCTGTCTCTACAGCTAGCAACGTCAGGATTGTCAAGTCTCATTTAAAAGACTAAACTCTCCTGAAATAATCTTGACAGCCCGCAATGACTGTTCCTAATGACAACACGTCATGCCAAATCAATATCACAGGCCACTATGATAAAGCACTATGACGGGCCACTATGATAAAGCACAGTGACAGGCCACCATGATAATGCACTACGACAGGCCACTATGACAGGCCACCAAAATAAAGTTCTA
Organism: Enchytraeus crypticus; assembly: GCA_905160935.1. Lineage (NCBI taxonomy): Eukaryota > Metazoa > Annelida > Clitellata > Enchytraeida > Enchytraeidae > Enchytraeus > Enchytraeus crypticus. The sequence continues at coordinate 952,807 of CAJHZI010000552.1, read as the reverse complement.
TGACAAGACCCTGCACGTTACGTACCACTAAACGTACGGTACGTTTAGTGGTACGTAACAGGCATCTCCGCAGGAACTTATGAAACCAAACGGAAACCACCTTTGAAGTTTTCACTGCCTCATATTTTCAAAACGAAGGATACATTTGGGTTGATAAATATATGTTCTCTGTGGTGCGATAAATTCTATTATCAAAGGAAAGCTCTTACTAAAAGAGCATACTACGAGTAGGAATATGAGCCTTGTGCCTGCAATTTCTGAGAAAAATATGAGAAAGAAAAGAGACATAAGAAAACGTCAGCTATTTATTAGGTCCTGGACCCACCACTACGAATAGCTGACCTCACGTCAGCGCTATCTCGAGAAATGATCTCTCAAAACAACAGCTGATTGAAATGTTTCCTCATCAGCGAAGCAAAAAACTGTGAAATTACCGATTTCATTTCTGAAAAGCACGCAGCACTGTTACAACATTCTTTCATCAAAGTTTAGACGAGAAAAACAGTTTAGGAACTGCAGTAATTCTATTAAGTCCAGTACCATGACCATAGCCAACGGTATACAAGGACTCTCTTAGATATTGAAAAAGGATATTCTTTTTAGACATTGTGAAGAATCACTTAATCATCATCGTCGTCATCTTCCCTTGAATCCTAGTTTAGCTAGAGGCGCGATACGAGTAAACCTTCTAATCCATTCTATTAAAAAATGGTAGAAATTTCTGGAGCATAGGCGCTCACCAACCGAATGCCCTTTCTGACTTTGGTAATGATCTTAGTGCTTTGACGCCATTTGCGACACCTGCAGTCTACGGTTGATTAATTCTTCAGCAACCCGAACACAACACGGGTAAACACATAGTCAATAAATTACTAAATTAATATTCCTCAGTCAACCAGTTTATTAATTAAGACGATTTAACGTACTGATGATACTGAAGTCGCTACATATCCAATCTAAACGAGGTTTCATGAACGTCAATTAAAAATCATAAATCGCTCAATAAATAAGCCACAATAAATAATCCTAATTACAAGATTAGAAGATCTACAAAAACTGTTAAACTGGTAGTCAATGGATGATGATGATGATGATGATGATGATGATGACGATGATGATGATGATGATGATGATGATGATGATGATGATGATGACGATGATGATGACGATGATGATGATGATGATGATATGATGATACGATGATGATGATGATGATGATGATGATGATGATGATGATGATGATGATGGTGACGATGATGATGACGATGATGATGATGATGATGATATGATGATACGATGATGATGATGATGATGATGATGATGATGATGATGATGATGATGATGATGATAGTGAGGAGACCTACCGTGCACTTCTACAGAGATAACCTTTGCCAGTGGCTCCGCCTCTCCATTAGAAATCTTACACAGGTAAGTGCCGGCATCGAACATCTGAACTTCGCTTATTATCAAATTACCTGTACATCAATCAATCAGTAAATTAATCATTTAATTCGTTAATCAATAAATCAATAAAAGCAACGTACGCAGCAAATTAAACAATCTATTAATCATTTATTGAATCTTATATTACAATGGAAAAGTCTCAGATATGGGATTGGCTGGTGGTGTGGTGTAGGACAGAGAGGATTTGAGACAGTCTATTCGTATCCCGACCCTAGTTAAACTGGGATTCAAGGGAAGGTGATGATGATGATGATGATGACGATGATGATGATGATGATGATGATGATGATGATGATGATGATGATAATGATTATGATGATACTATATCAACCAGTCAATCGATCAGTTAAGCTTGGTCCTCAAAGACATGGGCGTCCAAATTTTGGTCTACATTAGGCAGGGGCATCCACACATTGGGTATAACATAACATAACAACAATTAGAGTGCTACTGACGTCCATGACAACATAGAGCACTATTGAGACAAATCCAAGCCGGTGATCAAATGGAAGGTCCAAACGGTTCAAATTCCACAAATCCAAAAAATAAGTCCACATTTTTCTCAAAAAGAGCCAAGAGCCTCTAAGGCAGGAGCGTCCACACATTATTAACAACAATGCATGTTGTGTAGGTCGCCAAGTAGAAGAGGAAGTGGCATAAGATACGGAGTTGTACAAAAAGGAGGAAGTCGAAATATTGCGCATATTATACCGGTCGAATATCTCACCGACGTCACCACTGGCTGGAGCCAGTGGTGACGTCGGTGAGCAATTCGACAGGGGATCAGTATGTGCGGGGTCCAAATCCTGGGCTCGCCCGTCACTGACATCGCTTTCGAGTGTGGAAACTGACGTAAACCATAGCTTTTTTTAACTTATCATGAGTATAAGCGAGGGGGGAAGCATTAGTACTTGGAGGGGATGGGGGGTTGGGGGGGGGGGGGGGCGATATGATGAACCCTTACTCATGAGCTGATACATAGAATCCAAAATCAACACTAAATACATATGTATGTTTACTATAAGTATTTTGTATATGAAGACAGAAATGAGTGTTGCTGGATAGTATAAAGCTTCACTGATATGTAGACATTTTTTACTAGTTTAGATATTAATTTAAATGTTATTGTAATTTTGCTTATTATTACTCTTTCAGTAAAGTAGTCTCGAATACCGAGTTCGGCCATGACTCTGCTATATAAATTTTCGTTGTTAATAATAATAAGAAGAATTCAAAATGAGTGACCGCCAGTAACAGCTGATTGAGAAAACTGAAGCCGGTAGGAGCCTATGTTGTATGTAATTTATTAGATACAGTTTACGTTCGCGATCTCAGTTTTGCACACGATTTGTGTTTATTTGTTTTACCAACTTTTCATTTCTCAAGATGTTCAGTACTAACAACAACATAGAGGTCAGCGGAGAACTTGTGTTGCTAGTCAGGAGCTAACAGGAGGAAAATGAAATGATCTTCTTGCAGGGAGGTCCTGCTATAGATAAATTGCGTCAGTATTATGATAATTTCTATTATATTTCTTTTTATTTTGTTTTTATTAAATAATTATTATTATTTTTATTAATCATGTTTTAATTATGATTAATACTAAAGGGTATTCGCTTACTTTTTCCCCTTTTTGAAGATTTTCCCTCTCTCTACCTCTATCTCTTTCCTCTATCTCCGTAACTATATCTCTATCTCTATGTCATCTCTCTCTTACTTTTTCTCTCTTTCTCTCTCTCTCTCTCTCTCTTTATCTATTGCCTCTCTCCATCTTCCTCTCTGCCTCTGACTTCCCCTCTCTCTCTCTCGCTCTATGACTCCCTCTCTTTCTCTATCTGACTCTCTCTCTCTCTCTCTCTCTCTCTCTCTCTCTCTCTCTTCCACTCTGTCTCTGACTCCCCCCTCTCTCTCGCTCTCTGACTATCTCTCTATCCCTTTCTCTCTCTATCTATCACAGGACTGCGCAACAGTAGGTCCAAGACATAGGATTTCTTCAATTATCTCTTTCTTATGTTTAATTCATTTTCTAAATGAAAGCGATATCGAATCAAATGACGTCCCTCGTCTACGTCTTCCTCTAATTATTGCTCTTCCTCATTCATCTTCACTAGTTCCTTGCGTTCTGAAGAGAACATAGGGCGGCAACATTCCTCCATTCTTTTCTGTCTTTAGCAACCCTCACAGCATCTTCCCATGATATGTTCAAAGTTATAAAATCTTTGCTGATCATGTTGAACCAAGTACTTCTAGACCTTCCTCTTTTCCCTTTTCCTTGATTTGGCTTTTAATTCATTGTCTTTGCATATCTATCATCAGGCATTCTTAATAGGTGGCCCAAGAACCTTACTCTTCTTTCCGCAACCTTATCTCTTCCTAATAGTAAGCCATTTATCAGTATCCCCCCATTACGTGTGATAGAAAGATCTCACGTTCTACCTCTTTCACCTTGTAATCCGTTTGTCAAATGTTTAACTGCAAAACCGTCACAATTACTACTTTATCTGCAACTCAATCACCACAACAAATTTCTTTATATTTCTTCATATTGTTTTATCGTAACCTATATACGGAACAACAACAACAACATTAGACATCTACAGCGTCACTGACTCTCATGACCTCACTGATGGCATATATTACCATTTACAGTGTGAGTTACTGGCATCTTAACTGTTTTAAAGTATCACATTTCAAATACTTTCACCATAACTATCGGCGCAATCTCTCTCTTCCTCTCTCTCCGTGAACTACCTACTAGCAGGTCCATGGTATATAACGCTACCATTCTTCTCTTTATTCCACTTTCCTATTCATATCTACATATGAGTGGAACTTTAATCAAATCATTTAGCAAAACTTATTCTTGTTGTTATATACAATTTCTTAGGGAGGATTTTGCTTATGACAAGGTGGGACCACTATGCCTTCCTCAGCTTCGACTAACATGTATGAGCCGGGGCGTCATTCCCTAAGAAAACAATCCTGTTTACCCAAAGCGGTATAATATGCATTACAATTATTTGGATTATAAGGTCAATTAATAATTGCGTAAATTTCATCAGTATTTTTATCAACAAATCAATAATCAATCAATAAATCACAACGATTAGCGAATAAATCATTCACCAATTCATTCAGTTTATTCAACCGACCTTCCATTTATTCATCCATTCACACCATATATACAAATACAACCAGCATTTTCTCATCTACATGCTCAAAGATGAATAGAAGATTTCGCACAGACAGTACCAATCTGCGGCTGTAAATGAGAGCTGCATGCTCTTATCTGCATTTCTAATTGAAGCTGTTGCTACAAAGACCGGCAGATTTGTCTACGCGAAGGAATTCTACTTAAGTCTCTCTCTGGCAAATCAATTACAATATTACAGCCGTATAACTAGAATTCCGGTAATAACCGAGGCATCTCCGACGGAGCCCGAGTTGGAAAATATCCATTCCTTGCTTTCAAATATAAACATCAAAGGCTTAGAATCGACCGAGCTATGGGAGTTCAGCAGTACAGTAGCTAGACATACAAAGTTATAAGTAAATGCACGCAATCGTCGATACTACGCAATGAATTAAGTAAAATTTTATATCTATGTAATTCAATAAAAGCACAATACAAGATAATTCATGTCGATATAATGCAATAAAATACAAAAGAAAAGTTGGAAGAGAATTAAAATATTTCTGAGCTAATAACACAATTCATCATCTACAAATGATTAGAATTTCAAGGCGAAATATCGAAAAATTAATTAAGTTATCCCAACTTTGACATGGGATTATTTTTTATGCACATCCTGTAAGTGATAAATAGAAAAAAATAATGGATGACTTTACTATTCTTGCCTGCTCTTCTAAATAGTAACATATAAGAATATTTTCAAATTGAGAGGGGTCGACTTTCCCATTTACGAAAGTGAACAGAAACGTGAATGGGGGGGGGGGGGTGAAGATAGAACCCTTTACATTCTACACAGATTTTCAAAAAATTTCTAAATTTAAGAATATTTACTTAGCTCAAGTGGATTGTACTATATACAGTCTAATTGACTCAATAATTTCTTTCACCATCATATCTCGTCTCGTTGAAGGCCATGGCCATGTTTAACGCCAGTTTCCTGCTCGAATAGCATGTCAGTGACGGGGAAAGCATTGGATTTGAATCCTGCACCTACTGATCCGCTGTCTAACAACTTACTAACAAACCACCGTCTCGGCCCATCATTTCCTACCATTGCTTCCTTTTCTAGTTCTAAATCCCCTATATTTAGCGAACAGTTCAGCGTATTAATCATCATCAAAAACTCTCGAGTTTTCAATGCAAACGGCTTTGCAAACAGTTTTCGCAATTTAAGAATTATTACTGACGCTCCATTTAACATAAGGCTTCAATCAGCAACCGCAGAACAATTAACCTCTCGAGTTCAAACCAATTAAATCGCTTGCTTAAATTGGGCGAAGTACAAAACAGTTTAGCTTCAAATGCAGCTTTTTAGTGATCATATCAGTAGCATTGGTATGATGCGTTAATTACTGCTAACTTAATCTTTGCAACGGTAGCTCGAGTGTTGCAAGTCGTCCTAAGAGATGACATATATATATATATATATATATATATATATATATATATATATATATATATATATATATATATATATATATATATATATATCTCAAGAGAGAGAGAGAGAGAGAGAGAGAGATAGATAGAGAGACAGAGAGAGAGAAAGAAAGAGAGGAGAGATTCATCGTGAAGGAGATAGACAACAGCTCAATTATAAAAGTACTGTGAGTTAAAACGAAACGTTTTCCAATAATGTATCAATTTGCCGCACAGTGCAACAATTAGCCTGTCTCAAATCATCCGCTGATGGATTCAAATCACACTACGTACGCTATCTGGTGGCAGCTAAATGACCATCAAATTTAATACCTGTCAGCCGACCCATTGGACCAGAAGCATGTGCTTTTCAGAGTAAACCGGAAATGAGCTAAATTAGATACATTCCTGCGCACTAATCGTCAAACAATGTGAATTTATAAAGTAAGTTTGGCGTTTGTTTCGACTTCGAGAGATGACTAAGAGGCAATATGGTCGAAACTTAACTGCGTGGTGTCCTATTTATCTATTCTTAGTGACTCGGCTGTTAAATTAGCAATATGCTACTTGTAAGTTGCGCACATTGTTTGAACCGGTAATTTTGTAAATAAAACTGCCAAGTAAAATATTAATTTTGTAGCCTAGGCGCTCACCAACCTACAAATGTTTCTAAAAAGAATAGAAAAGTTATATTGGTATTCGGACCCTAGCTGAACTGGGATTCAAAGGAAGAAGAAGATGACGATGATGGTGGTGATGATGATATTGATGATATTAAATTATGTAGAACTATACTAGAGTTAATTATTATCAACAATTACAAAAAACTGGTAAAGCTAACATTAATATCAGTTTCCTCATTCGAAAGCGATGTCAGTGACGGACGAGGCCAGGATTTGAACCCTGCACATGCTGATCCGCAGTCGAACATCTTACCGACATCGCCGCTTGCTCCAGCTCTAATTAATAACCATACAATTAATTACATACCTATTTGGGGACGTGCCTGACATCGTCACCGGATGAGGAAACGGACGTTAAACCTTTATTATTATTATTATTATTATTATTTGAAGATGAATTAAAAACAACAAATCATTGAAAATAAAAATACGAACCGAATACGAATCGATATCGGCCTGTGGGGAGATGCCCCCCGTATTTCTCCCAGGTGACATTAGGGGTGGGCTGCCCCTCAGCCAGACAGTCGAGGTTCAATTCCTGCCCCAGCACGGCAGTGACTGAGCTAGGGGAGGTCCTGATGAACCTGGGTGCCTGTCTGGGGCCTCCCTCTGTACAGAGAAACATAAATCGTTAACATACACAAACAATAATCAACTGGCTTGAGCCAGTGGCGAAGTCGGTAAGATGCTCGACCGCGGATCAGTAGGTGCGAGGTTCAAATCCTGGGCTCTCTCGTCACTGACATCGCTTTCGAGTAAACGAAACTGACGTTAACCTTAGCTTTTTAGCTTTACTAATCGGCGTAATGATTAGTAATTAATTCTCTCTCTGTCTCTCTCTTAGTGCACTGCCTACTGGCAGGTCCATGGTATATTACGCCTCCATTCATCTTTATCTTCCGCTGCACTCTTCATGTCCACATACGAATGGATATTTAAATCATCCATAACATTCCGTATCTCGGCCTGCCTCTAACTCCGTTAACTTATGTTATTTATTTCACGTAGTTCTTGGTTGATTGAAGCCTGGGATCAACAAAAGTTAATATTGCGTTATCCCTCAGTTTTGCGTTTTACTCAAAGAACAAAGCAAGTCAACATTAATTTTAATGACAGAATAATTTATAAATAGCGTGACAGCGCACTATTAACTGTACACTATATAAGTCAGTATTTTTATAGCTGCGTGAGTTCAACTTATATGCCCTAAGGCACTATCGAACTACGATGATTGGGATGCAGTTGAACTCGCAATATCCTGCTTAAAAGATCGTTATCAGGATTCGCGGTCGACGAAAGCCTGGTTTGACTTACACGCAGATGATATCAATCATATATCAATCAGTCTTTATCTGACATTCATTGTCACTTTAGTTAATTGCAGAAAATTTTATTTCTATTCACTTCAGAGATGGTTTCTGATTTGATCAGTTTTATTACAAAATGATGGCCGTATCAAGTGAAACAATGAAAAACTATATGATATTATACAACGATTACTGAGTGTAAAATAATAATAATAGCAATTAAAGTGCTACTGTCATCAATGACAACATCGATCACTATAAAATAAAGTATTGTATTTATGAATCGCTCTTTCTCTCTCACACATTGAGCTCTCTCTCTCTCACTCTCTCTCTCACTCACACACACACAAACACACACACACATACATACACACACAAACGCACACACTCTTTTTATCTATCATTTTGTAGAATTGCAGGTCAACTGTCAATACCATGCCTGCAGCGGGTCAAATAAGTATTCGATGAAGGTATAATTAAACGAACTACTTCTCGAACTTCAGTCTCGCTCTTGTGAATGACTGAGCCAAGACACAAAATATTATTTATATCACCGATTCATGACACTGTTTAGTAATTCTGCTGGTTATATACATAATGAAATGATCAATATCAATGATCCACTGATCAATAAATTAGATACGAAACAAATATATTAATTACATCTAGTGAACCCACAAATGGAAAAGTTAACCAGAACTCTTCATATCATCTAAGTTGGTCGTCTCTTCCGAAAACAGCTCACTTTATGCCTGAACAATTTCCAATTTTCCTAAATTCAGCCTCGATAATATGGAATTAATAGCACGGTAAGAATTGCATAGTCGGACGACTCGTTAATTATAACCCTATTCTAATTGAAATGTTAATTACAACTTATGCAGAATTGTTGATCATGTGCACATTGCAATCGACTAAATTTCTAATTGATAGATAGATTCATTGAATTCATTGATTGACCTTACTAAGAGCTAATTGATAAATTGATTGATTGATTTCATTGATTGATTTGACGAATAGCTACTTAATAAATTGATTAATTTATTTTAGTGACTGGCCTAATTATGAACTAATTGAAAAGTTGATTGATTTCATTAATTGACCGAACCAAGAACTGATTGATATTGATTGATTGATTTATCTGACTAAAAACTGACCAGGGCGAATCGATACACTTAATTTTGTTTCAGCAGCTGTGATATTATTCATACTTGATACCTTGGAGGATATTGAGGGATAATTAAGACCATCTGTCCACTCAATGATGACCACATCTGCTGACAGACAACTGGACATATTATACACCACTGACCGTCTACATATAGACCAGAAAAGTCACAAGAAAAGATTCTAACCCTTCATTCCAATTGAAGGAGATTTTAATAAGATTTGACTAAGATATTCACTAATTTAAGACATCTATTTAATTAATTTAAGACATTAATTTAATTAATTTAAGACATTAAAATGTCTCTGCGTGGGAATTCTGCGCCTTGAGTGAATAGTTTTAGACTTGATTAAGTTCACTGGCGTACTTTTAACTTAGTTCATAGTTCTATGTTATATTGTTAATCTGTTATATAGTTATTTTGTTGAAAAATCAATTTGCAGTTTTGACCGCTATTTGACAGTTATAGTTGATCCGTTACACGTTATTTTATATTGCTTCTAGTGTTTAAATTGTTAAAGTCACAGTGTTTACGTTTTGATCGTTAGTTAATTATTGCATATTTGTATTTTTTATGTAATTTGTGTATAACTATATTGTAATTTATATTGTACTTTCTGCATTGTTTACAATTACTGTTTTGCCAGTTTTGTAAGCATGTTTCGATCGAGAATTCCGGTTAATTCTCTTCGAAGCAATATTTCTCTTTGCTCTCTTAACATCCGATCCCTCTCTAACTCAGACCATATCATTGCTTTGCATGATTTGGCTGAGACTCACAAGTTTGACTGTTTTGCTATCAGTGAAACTTGGCTATCCTCTATAACCACTCCTTCTGAACTGATGTCTATTCTTCCTCCAGGTTATGATATGTTTATTGCAAATCGTGACTCTAGGATATCTGGTGCTAAGGGTGGTGGAGTTGCTCTCCTACTAAGGAAGCCCTTTACCCTTCGTAGCAATGACTGTCATAAATTTTCTTCATTTGAAGCAATTTCAGTCACTGGTAAATTTAGCACATGTACTCTGCATGTTGTTGCAGTGTATCGACCATCATCTTCTTCCCCCTATGCCAAACCTTTCTCTCCCTTTTTATCGGAGTTTTCTACCCTACTCTCCTTCCTTAATATTTCTAAATCAGACTTAGTGATTACAGGCGACCTCAACATTCACCTTGATAATCCTCTTGATCCCTTAACTCAGCAGTTTAATACTTTGCTGTCCTCTTATAATGTTGTTCAACATGTGAATGTTGCTACTCATATTGACAATCACACACTTGATGTTGTTATTACACCAAGTCTCTTAGCTATTGATCCTTTAAGTGTTACTATTTTATCTCACTCACCGTCAGACCATTTTCCTGTTGTGTTCACTTATAATCATGTTAAGCCAGATACTATTAAAAATTCACCTACTGTTTCATTTAGGTGTGTAAATAACGTTGATCTTGATCTCTTTTGTTCTGATCTTGAAAATTCGACTTTGATCAAGTCTCCTGCTAATGATCTTGATGAATTAGTAAAACAGTATAACACTACTCTTTCATCTCTACTTGATAAGCATGCACCTCTAACTACCAAGAAGCTTAAGAAATCTAACCCTTGGTATACTTCTGGTCTGAGAAAGCTAAAGGCTGCATGCTGTAGAGCTGAAAGAAAGTGGCGTCATACCCATTCAGATTTTTGGAAAACTGTTTCTAATTTGCAACACAAGATTTATCGTACTGCTATTGCTAATGCTAAGAAAGAGTACTACTCCTCTTTGGTCAGTAAGGCTGTGAATGTCAAGAGTTTATGGAAAACCGTTAATGATCTTTTACATAGATCTATTTCTCCTTCTCTTCCTTCTACTCCTGTGGAGTCACTGCCTGAACAATTTTCCAAATACTTTACAGATAAGATAAGCAATCTTAGAGAATCTATCACTCCAGCTCCTAACTCTACTCCTCATACTCCAGTAGAGAATCATTCCAAAGATGAGCCTTCTAATTTCACTCCAGTTACAATTGATGAGATTACTAAATTAGTTTTAGACTCTCCAGCTTTAACATTGTGACTTGGATCCTATCCCAACCTCTCTTTTAAAGCAGTGTATTCACATACTTGCTCCAGTATTAACACTGATTGTTAACCTCTCTCTCTCTCTCTACTGGCAAATTTCCTCGCGCTTTTAAGCGTGCAGTTATTACTCCATTACTTAAAAAGCCCACACTGGATAAGGAATTATTGTCGAATTACAGGCCTATATCTAATCTGTCATACATATCTAAGCTCACTGAAAGAATTGTTCTTCAGAGGCTTTCTACTCATCTCTCTTACAATGATCTACTTAATAAGCATCAAGCTGCTTATACTAAGCATCGTTCAACTGAAACGGTGCTTCTATCTGTGTGCAATTCTATTGTTAATGCCATGAGCACACAACGCTTAACTGGATTATGTATGCTTGATCTTTCGGCCGCTTTTGATACCATTGATCACAATATTCTTCTGGAACGTCTTTCTTCTGGTTTGGTGTTCGTGGAATTGTTCTTGATTGGTTTTCCTCCTATCGGACGGATCGTTCTTTTAGTGTGAAAGTGATGGAGTACATCTCTTTGCCTTCTCACTTAAAGTATGATGTGCCTCAAGGCTCCGTTCTTGGTCCTATCCTCTTTAACCTCTATACAACACCCCTAAGCACTCTAATCTCTTCTCATTCTCTTGATCATGAACTATAGGCTGATGACACTCAAATGTACACTTGTTTCACCCCTAACTCCTATTCTAATGCTGAAACCCTCCTGCAACAAAGTTTTCAGTCTATATCCTCTTGGATGTCTGCTAATTTCTTGGCACTTAATTCATCTAAGACTGAATTATTGTTGGTCGGGACACCTCAACAGCTTCTGAAGCTGAATGGGAAAACTCTTTCGTTATCTTCGGGTATTAAAATATCACCTGTTTCTTCTGTGAGAAATCTCGGTGTTATCCTTGATAAACACCTAACCTTCCACGAACACATAACTAAAACTTCACAAGCATGTTTCTTCCATATCCGTGATCTTCGTCGAATACGTTCATATTTGTCACGTGAGACAGCTGCTACAATTGGTGCTGCTCTTGTGCAATCGAAGTTGGACTACTGCAATTCCCTGTTTTTAAATCTCCCTGGCTGTGAGATTGATCGGTTGCAGTTTGTTCAAAATTCTCTTGCGCGAGCAATTTTTTGTAGTTCCAAGTACTCACATGTTACGCCTATTTTGAAGTCTTTGCACTGGCTAAAGATTAGATAGCGTATAATTTACAAAACAGCTTCGTTAACGTATAAGTCCATCACCATCCCTGGACAAACTTGTATGTCTCACTTGATTAAAGTGATGCAGCCTGCTATTACTCGGTCTTCTAAGTTAATTACTCTTGTGAGACTTAGCTTACCTTCACGCTCTAAGCTATCTAATCGTTCTTTCCAGCATGCTGCACCTCAGATTTGGAATTCTCTTCCATCCAATCTTCGGAAATCTTCATTTGAATCACATCAGCCTTTGCTTTCCTATGAGCAGTTCCATAAGCAGTTGAAGACCTTTCTTTTCCATCTCTCTTTTCCATCCAGTGTCCATGAGCAGCGACCTGCGCCTAAACCACCTTTTCTTTAACTCCCTTTACTTTGGACTGAATTTCTGGTTTTTGGAATTTGCACCGTTTTTGAACCTTCTTTTTTTGCTCGCCGGCTTGATTTTGTCTCAATAGTGCTCGATGTTGTCATTGATGACTGTAGCACTCTAATTGTTGTTATTGTTATTGTCTCAATAGCGCAATGGTTAACGTCATGAACTTTTAAATGACAGATCCTGAGGTGAATTGAACATTCGTGGGTTCGAATCCCCTCGTATATTCACTGAACTGGTTACACTGAAAATAGACTAAATTGCCTAACGGCTTAAATATGTGGTGCTAAAAAGTGATAGATATCAGCATAGTTGATCATTTCACTGTAATGCGTGTTTTTCACTTCAAGGTGTAACTATGAAACTCTTTCACGTACTTAAAGGATTCATTCATAACTGTTGATATTAGCTCTGTCTAATGTCTCTCCAGTTTCAGACGAAAGAAAAGTCTAATATTTCTAGTCAATCTTTACATTTCCGTACCATAGTTTGTAACTCGATTTATCGTTTCAGCACGGGGTCTACCAGATAGTCCTGTGGTAAAGCTCATGTATATTAAACTCGCATTAAGCCCGGATTAAATGGGATTTAAATGAACCGCACAGTGTTTGCTCAGGACCTGCCAGGTCGACTGCAGAATCACTTTGCAAAACCAGCAAGAGATGGAAAATGTTACGTAAATTCGAAGCAATGTTTGGATTATGTTTTAATTACATTTATTAAGTTGATCTGCGAATGTCGCATCGAAACTGCATTAAAAGGCAGTAGAAATTCCAAATCAGTTTATGCGGTAAAATACGTCATCATTGATAGCTCTATCTCTTCTCTATCTCTCTCTCTATCACTCTCTTTCTCTCTCTCTCTCTCTCATTTTATCTTTTTCACTCTCTTCTCTATCTTTCTCTTCTCTCTCTCTCTCTCTCCTCTCTCTCTCTCTCTCACTTTTTGAGCAACAGGGCGGCCCTGATATCCTTCATGGATGAGGAAACTGGAGCGGAATCTTTTTTATTTTTGTTGGAGATAATTAAGCTAATCTAGCCATACATGTACAGAAATAAATATTTCGAAATTTATCTATAATTATTATCATATGATGATTATCATAATTATCATAATTATCATATGATGATTATCATAATTATCATAATTATCATATGATGATTATCATAATTATCATAATTATCATATGATGATTATCATAATTATCATAATTATCATATGATGATTATCATAATTATCATAATTATCATATGATGATTATCATAATTATCGTATGGTGATTATCATAATTATCATAATTATCATATGATGATTATCATAATTATGATATGATAATTATCATCATTATCATATGATAATTAACATAATTATCATCTGATAATTATCATCATTTATCATATAATGATTATTATAATTATCATATGATGATTATTATAATTATTATATGATGGTTACTTTATCTCATCAGCCACTGTTATTCATTCTACCACACCCACCTAACCCCCCCACCCATCACTCAGCCCCCCCCCATGTCCCACCCATCTCCTCCGAGATACGCATCATTATCTCCACATCTCGCCCATATTTGCACATTTTTTCATTCCTTTATTCCATTGTTCCAGCTCGCATTCAATCACACTCGAGTCTTTTGTCTCAGCCTCCTGCCACCCGGCAGCTTTGATACATTTAAGTCAGCTGCAACAGCTGTTGCTGTACCTGCAGCTGTTGCTGTACCTGCAGCTTTTTTGTTGCTGTACCTGCAGACGGAAACGAGGAAACAGACGTTAAACCTTTATTATTATTATTATTATTATTACTTACATCTGCTGTTGTACATACAGATGTTGTACGCGATGTTGTACCTACATCTGATGTTGCACCTACAGCTGCTGTTGTACCTACAGCTGCTGTTGTACCTACAGCTGCTGTCGTACCTACAGTTATTGTTGCAACTGTAGCTACTGTTGCACCTGTAGCTACTATTGTGTCTGTAGCTGCAGTAGAATTTCAGCGTTCCAGAAAGGAACACTGAACGTGCTTCGCAATAGTCTACCAAGATATGGTGAGTCAGACAAGGGAAAATCGCTTGAGAACCACTCTTTCCAAACTGTCAGTGAGGTTTCTTGAGCAAAGATTACAGGATGTCTCGAATAATTTCTAACTACCGCCAAGAAAGCTAAATACATCAGGTCGATTTACTTGAGTTATGCTAATACTAAGTTTGTATAATACTAAGTTTAATAGCTTTCTATTCGGATTTGATCCGGAAGAAACTGAGAAAGAATGACTACAAGTGAAGCGAGAGCCGTGTAATGCAGATTCATTGGAAGGCAATGGGAAATCACTTTCGACATTGAATTTATAAGCCATATACTGCAACAGCATAAATTTTCGGATAAAATCAATTTGTGAACATATTACTGTGAGAATAGACTATGACGTAGACATGTCTATTATGGACCTGCAAATAGGCAGTGCACTAGAGAGAGACACATAGAGCGAGAGAAGAGACAGAACGAGAGAAAGTGAAAGAGAGAGAGAGAGAGAGAGAGGGGGAGAGGGAGAGATACATTCTATTCTTTAAATAGAAGTTATAAACAAACTTCTTTACAACAGAAAAGTTCTTTCAATTATTTGATCATTAATAAATCACCACAATCTTGTCAAAGTTCTCTTTCCTCAAAATTGTATGTACCTCCATCGTCTAAAAATGCGATAATTTTCTTCTCCGACTGATTAAATAAAATTAATTTTGAAAATATAAACCCCATAAATATGTTTGCAGCCCCAAGAACACAAGACCAATCCTCGCTGTCAGTCCACTGATCTATCTGGAGTCCATTAAAGGATCAATGTCCTGGAAGTGAACAAAACGTGACACGGCTGAAACATCGGATGAGCTCGGATACAATCGGACACGGCGAATCATCATTCGTGCTCAGTCATCCGGAAAAACAAATACAGATAACAACAGAGTTTCCATTACCGCATTAAAATGAAGCCAGTCGATACTGGACTGGGTAGCAGTTGTACAACAAAAGGTATCAGGAAAACAAGAGGCGGGGAATAATTGAATATTTGAGCCAATATTTACCTACAGACAAGCAATGGCATAGCCCATATGGCAATTGGATGATATAGACAGCTTGATAATGGTTTTATGGTGACATGAAGACAATGAAAGATTTTAGAATAAAAGAGAGAAACTTTGCACCTCAGCTGAGATATCTGTATTATGTACAACTACATATATTACAAAAGATTCCGAATACCTGAAATTAATTAAGAATTATGTCTGCGATAATGGCTTAAGTGTTTTCGCGCTCTATATGGAGCTTGAAAACAGACTCTGAGTATGTATAAGTACCTTGGACCTGCCACGTGGTAAAACACTAGAGAGTGAGAGAGAAAACTTATATACACGGTTTCACCAAGACTGCCAGTGTAATGCCATGAATTTCAGAATGGATCAAGCGTATATCAATTATGTAAGACAGCTCATTTGAGTAACACTAATAATAATAGTAAAGGTTTAACGTCCGCTTCATCATACAAAGAGTAGAAGAAGGCAATGAAACACTACCTCAATAACTGCAGTGTTGCTGCTAAAATTACAGTAGTGATTGATATTTAATAAGTCTAAAAGTTTGAAATCAGTTGTAGTGTAGGAATTTAGAACTTGGATCTCCCATTGTTACATAACACTAATATGAGAGAAGAAATGAGGATAATATATTTGTAACATATATATTGACCATAACAGCGTTCCCGGCAATGTCATAGTTAGCAGTCAAACAATAGAGTAGCTTATCTTTTCCTTCTCGAAAGCACCATCAGCGATATAACAAGTTACATTAATTGTTCGAGCAATTATCGCGACCTGCCTTTGTTTGTACGGTAACACAACATTACATTCACAGTCGTCAAACCGCTAAATATAACCATTCAAACCTGCAAAGTGCTGCAATAAAACCAACAGAAATTATTGTTCGGTTACTCATCGATTCAATTACCGCATCGGCAGCAGCTGAGCAAGATCATTTCCTGTTCTTTTAACGCATGACTTCCGGACTTGGTTGACTCACCCTGATGCAGGCCTGAGGTAGGGCTCTGATTCGTAATCTGCCGGTCACTTTGATCTGTGCAACGGGTCCCAGTGAAGTACATACGATGCCAGAGATGACACCAAATTTACTTATCACGTCAGCTGTCAGCTGAGATAAAAAAATTAGAGCTGCTGGTAAGATGTTCGACATCGGATCAGTAGGTGTACAATTCAAATCCAATACTCTTATCGTCATTGACATTCTCTATTGAGCTATATTCCGACGTTAAACTTGGCTTTATAGCTTTAGTTAGAGAGAGAGAGAGAGAGAGAGAGAGAAAGAGAGAGAGAGAAAGCGAGAGAGAGGAGAGAGCGAGAGTGCGAGCTAGCTAAAAATAAAGCGAATATTGAATAGACGCAACAACTATAAATATTTCGATGATTGCAGACAAGGTTTGGAATTAATTGCAAGTTATTAATCAGTTACTAATTACTAATTATTTTTTATTTTATCTATTTGCTCATTTATCTGCACTTGGGCTCTATTTTTAATTCGCGAACCCGTCAGCTTAGAAAAATAACTTAAAATAGATTGATTAGTTGACTGATTGACTGCGCTACTGAGATCATTTGCAAGTGATAGGCAGCATATATGAATTACGCGATAAAAGATAAATACTATTTTAAAAATAAAATAATGCCTACAACATAATACTGTACCTAATAGTGATTACACCATATCATTTGAGTATGGTTTAATTTATATCCCGACTCGATGGTCGAATTAATATCGCATGTGTCAGATAAATATGTCGTCATCGGTTCGAATCCGTGAGCTGATCGTTTCTGACAAAATGTGTTATTATTATTCTTTGTCAACGAAACAGACGTTACAGAAAACTTACGTTTAGCATGTTGTATGAAACAATATCATACCCAAATATCAATATCAAAATCATTGCCGATATCAATTTCGACCCCTTTTACTTAAGAGGTAGACACGGATGGGACTAGATACGAAATGGAATATATAGGCTCGATATTCATCGGCTCGATACCACCCGTGTACACGACTAGGTTTTCATTGTTCGCCCCTAGGAAAAGGAAACTTCACGTCGCAACGAGTACTCTAACTCGCGACTTCTCGTTCACGTGTCGAACTCTCTACCCACTGAGCCATGAGGCGTTCCCAAAATTAAACGTTTTAATATATGATCCATATTTATTTCACCCAAAGGCAGCAAATTAATACAGCAGTGACAAATTAACAGTCTACATTACAACACATCAGAAAAAAGACTATATTCATGTGGGGAATACTGTCAGTGAATTAATTGCGTAAATTAATATTATTTATTGTCTTCAGCGTTGACATCTGTCTTTTCTCAACAGATATTTACCTTGTATTCTATGAGTGATAAAAATATTCTTACAAAACAGCAAATCATTCATACTAGATACCTTGAATAAAGCATTATTGAATGTAAATTCTAGACTCTTAGTTTCATGTTTATTTAAATTTAGCGCTTCAAGAGCATATAATAGACTAGGCACAGCTATAGATTCAAGTAAATGGATAGTAACATTTAAATCAGGCAACCTGCCTAGCTTATAATAAACTTATGCCTTATCGTTTCACGAGGTTTTTATCGACCCAAGGAATAGAAAACTTCATGTCGCAACGCCGTCTCTAACTCGCAACCTCTCGTTCACGTGTCGAGCTCTCTAACCACTGTGCCACGAGGCGTTCCAAAAAGAGACGTTATACTAAACTTTAGAATAAAAGGTAGAATGGAAGGAAAAAGAGTCAGGGGCAGGCCGAGATTCGGTATGTTAGATGATTTAGAGACCCACTCATATGTGGAAATGAAGAGGAAAGCGGAAGACAGAGAAGAGTGGAGGCGTTATATACCATGGACCTGCCAGTAGGCAGTGCACTAAGAGAGATGGATACTAAACTTTATGCATTTCACTAACCTTTCACCCGGAGTCGATAGAGCAGGGGAGACCGGACCCTGGTGCCCACTACGCTGTTGTAGGCGGCGTACTGGTAGATCCCCGCATCCGAGGCCTTAACATCGGCGATCTGCAGACCACACGAGGGCAGCACAACATGGCGACCTGCGAGAGACATATACAACTCAAGTTGTTGTCCCTGACATTGCCTTTTGGCTAGGAACCGGACATTAAATTCTTAATGATTGATTGAATGAAGTTAGAGCGAAAGTCTACGTTTCGAATTATTTTATTATAAAAAATTCACCCATCCAAATTCAGTTCAAAGCAGCTAGCAGCTTGTTATGAAGGATAAAGGATAAATTTCAGTTTAAAGTCAATTCCCTGTCACGAAAACTGTTGAGTTACGGAGTCACCACTGTTTGAACCCTGACCTACTGATCCACAATTGGAAGACTCAGCGATATGCTACCAGTTTAGCCTAAGTTATCAGAGAGCAGCATAGAAAAACGAAGTGCACTGCTACTGTATTGGAAATATACTTTTGCTCTATATTGATTTACATAATATAGCTAAAATAAGCTAGTTTCTGAGATGTGAAGTAGATCATCTAAGTATACTGCTCAAGTCGTAACAGACGACTAAACAGAATCTGTGTAAAGCAATGTGAAACGAAGCATACATGTATGTCAAATATTTTCAAGCTAAAGATAACATTTACAGATAGCTTGGTAAAGAAATAACAGCTAAAATTAACCTGCTGCAGAAATTGCAAGTATAACAATGTATGAATATGCAGCATAGCCAGCGGGAATATGTACAGTGAACCAGCCGTTTGATAGAACACAAAATTGAAGAGGAGATGAGAGGACAATTCAGAGAATAGATAGATTTGAATTGAATTTTAATTGTAAAAATTATAATATAAATCTGTCCATGAAAAATGGATTGCTATGAATTGGAGGGACAGAGGATTCTGTAAAACAGGCAATCATTTTTTAGGAGGGGGGGGGTAAAATGTTTTTGGACAGTGTCCACATTTATTTACTTAAGCCCAATCTCTATATCTCTTCAGTACAGAGTACGCATTTGTTTACTTACGCCCATTTTACTTTTATAAACATATTTATACATAGTGATATATATATATATATATATATATATATTTAAACACAATTAAAATAAATCGCTAAACCCCCTCTGGGTCCTCTACTGGATGTAAGACATTGTAGGATATTATATGTAAGGATTCTAAGATGTAGGATTCTAGGATTTATATATATATATATATATATATATATATATATATATATATATAAACACAATTAAAATAAATAAAATCGCTAAACCCCCTCTGGGTCCTCCACTGGATGTAGGACATTGCAGGATATTATATGTAAGGATTCTAAGATGTAGGATTCTAGGATTTAGGATTCTATAGGATCGAGGATTCTGACATAGGATTCTAAGGATATTCTAGGATACTATATTGGACAGAGGGCCCAAGAATTCTCTTTCTATCAACTGAAGGATGTGTCTGGATGTTATCCCATATCTGTCACGTTATCATTCTCGATCAAAAGAAAAACACCATGCTCCTGGTTATCGCTAAATTAGATTCTTTTCCCGCTTAATCTGAAGACTGGTCACGACAGAGGATAGCCAGATGTCGTCTCGCGATGCGGTGGAAATAAAAGCGACCGAGGGAAGATTTTAGATGGAGTGACTGGTTCAGGTGGAAGAAGATTTCAATAATAATAATAATAATAATAATAATAATAATAATAATAATAGTAATAATCAGTATGTACCACCAGCTGGTGGTCAGTATCTAGTGTTTTAATGCTGTATGCATTCGTGGCACATTGGCGAATGCAGCCTCCCAGAACGTAGAGGAACTATTTTAAATATTTGTCATCTTTCTTTTAATTAAATAAAGTCTCTCTTTTATCCTAGATTTTAGCCCAGGGCCTTATACAGCCCAGGGCATAAAAAAAATAATAATAAATAAAATAAAATAAAACAATAATAATAATAATAATAATAATAATAATAATAATAATAATAATAATAATAATAATAATAAAGGTTTAACATCCATTTCGTCATACAAGAATGATGTCAGGGATGTCCCCCCATCACATGTCACTACAAATCGATTCACCCCAAACGATCTGAAAAAAGCATGTGCTGAAGAGAAATATTCTATTTTAGGTCTAAGGATCTAATTTTAAGAAAATCTCATCTTTTAGTTAACTACAGAAGACTTTGTTGAGAGGTATCGTCTTCAAAAAAATACTTGTGCTTCTGAGTCTAACGTTAAACACTCCAATTTACCCAGAATCAACTGGCTTAAAATTACAAAGAGCTGAAAAGTTTTAAGTTCAATTTCCTAAAGTTATATTTTTGATTTTCTTAACCAAATCTTATACTAATCTTATATTTTAATCTTATATTAATCTTATACTTTATTTTAGTCTTAAATTAGCTTTCTATTTCATGCCTGAAGAGTGAAGAACAGTACAGCCTGTTACAGTACGGATGTTGTAGCTATAGCATTATATAATCAACTTCCCTAACGAGGAAAACGCTGTCAAGATGACCTATAGTGTCTCGATTCATAAAGAGCTACAGAAAATTTGTTACACTTTGTCCTTAACGCAAGCACCTAGTTCTGTGACGCCTTTTGTTAAATTTGCTAAGCAAACATTGTGTTTATTCCTTTAGTTAGTAATACTTATTTATCATGGTTTAATTCAATGACTAATTTATTATAATATCATTTAGAGTTCTATTCACATGGTGAGATCGAGTAAATTGGTTTAAAAGCTATATTAGATCAATTCAAAAATTAATAATAATAATAATAATGTCTTGTGAGGGTATACAGCAGGGTGACCCGTTGGGCCCTCTCCTGTTCAGTCTAACCATACACCCGCTACTCCAGTTACTATCATCTGCGCTGAAAATAGGCTACTTGGACGACATTACGGTGGGCGGGGATGAGGCTACTGTGGAGGCTGACATATCTAGGCTGATAGTTGCGGGTAGGGCTGTAGGGCTAAGTCTTAACATTCAGAAATGTGAGCTGATTAGCACTCGCTCTGACAGTAACTTTCCTGTCATCAACTCGTTCACTCATGTGAAACCTGTTGAAGACAGCCTTCTCGGAGCTCCACTGTGGACAGGTCAGGCTATGGATGGGGTTCTCAGCACCCAGTGCTCGAACCTAGAGAGGGCCTCCAGCCGGCTAAAACTTATCTCCTCGCACGATGCTTTAACAATATTGCGAAGCTGCGTTGGATCATCAAAACTGATATACATCTTGCGGGCTTCTCCATGTGCGGGCCATCCAATGTTGCAGTCTTTTGATTTAATCCTGCGAAAGTCCCTAAGTGACATCGTTAATGTTAATATTAACGTTAGGTCAGTGGATCCAAGCAAGTCTGCCCATTTGCTGTGGAGGGCTAGGTATTCGTTCTGTCTCATCGCTGCACCTTCTGCCTTTTTGGCTTCTGCCGCGGGAACAAGCGCTTTACAGGACTCGATCCTTTCATGCTCTCCTCAGTTCATCGATGTAGAGGTAGCCAGGGTTCAAGGCATTTGGTCTGCTCTATCCTTATCGGAGGCGCCTATTGGAATGGTGTCTAAGTCCATGAAGGCCTGGGACTCCAAAATCTCTGCCATTTGCCCACTCGAAACTCCTCGTTAATCCCTCCCACTAGTAAAGGCCCGGCTGCCTGATGTTTCTACTCTTCATAGTGGAGACTGGTTGAAAGTCTTGCCTTTATCTTCCTGTGGCCTCCGCCTGGATGACGAGGCAGTGAGAGTAGCGGTTGGTCTTCGGCTGGGCTCTATGCTTTGTGAGCCACACAACTGTGTCTGCGGAGCATCGGTCAATGCTCTGGGCACTCACGGCCTTTCGTGCATGCGGAGCGCTGGCAGAATCAGCAGACACCAGTATCTGAATGATCTGATATGGCGTGCTCTAACTCGCGCAAATATTCCGGCCATAAAAGAGCCCCACGGTTTGAGCCGCTCTGATGGGAAACGACCGGACGGTGTATCTCAGATTCCTTGGGCAGAAGGCAAGTGTATCAGCTGGGATGTCACTGTGACGGACACATTCTCAGCAAGCAATCTCAGTCTTTCATGCGCTGCTGCTGGCTCAGCTGCTGAAGCCGCTGCCAATAGGAAGACATTTGAATATGCCGCAGTCTCTAGCAGCTACATCTTCCTGCCAATTGCTTTTGAGACATTGGGCCCCATCAACTCTGCCGCGTCTGACTTCATTAACGAATTAGGCAGGAGAACCAGTGCCATTACAGGCGACCAACGAGATAAAGCCTTTCTATGGCAGCGCCTATCTGTTGCACTCCAGCGTTTTAATGCTGTATGCGTTCGTGACACATTGGCGAATGCGGCCTCCCAGAGCGTAGAGGAACTATTTTAAATATTTTTCATCTTTCTTTTAATTAAATAAAGTCTTTTTTATCTTATATTTTAGCCCAGGGCCTTATACAGCCCAGGGCATTTAAAAAAATAATATTAATTATAATAATAAAGGTTTAACGACCGTTTCCTCATACAAGGATGATGTCAGGGACGTAATCCATCTCATGTCACTACAAATCGATTCACACCAAACGATTTGATAAAAAACATGTGCTGAAGAGAAAGAAAAAGATCCTAAAAGGTGCCGGTTCGGTGATCAAAAAATAGTCAGGCAGGATGAAAAAAGTCGAAGATGAGAGGGGTAAGCCCGGTCACCCCCGGGTAAGGAGCAGTAGAGAGAACAGAAAATCGACCAGGTCTACAGTCACAGGCTGTGACACTGAACACAGAGTGTTCTGTGACGTCTAATGTGGCGATATATAAAACTAAGATACGAATAAAGTCAGACGATAATTTAATTTGACGCTCTTCTGATCTACGCCTATCTAGTGGTCTAGCTTGGATAACGTTTGATTTAGTTGTGTAGACGACTGAATGTCCTTGTAGCTTTATCCACCAAGGGGTGGTCTGCACTCTATGTAACGTATTCAACAGGGTAGCAGCAACAACAACAACAATAACAACAACAGCAGCAACAAGATTTACAGGCGGTGGGTGAGATCCATACATAGCGAAAGTTTAAATTGCTGGGTAGCAAAATGTGACTGTCTTCATCAATAGAACATTCATAGTCACTTAAAAGGAGCTCAGCAATCTGTCGTCGTTAAACGCATCTACCAAGCTGGTGGTCCGTATCTATCACCAGCCGGTGGTCAGTATCTATCTGCAGCTGGTGGTCAGTATCTATCTCCAGCTGGTGATCAGTATCTATTTCCAGCTGGTGATCAGTATCTATCACCAGCTGGTGGTCAGTATCTATTTCCAGCTGGTGGTCAGTATCCATCTCCAGCGGTGGTCAGTATCTATTTCCAGCTGGTGATCAGTATCTACCACCAGCTGGTGGTCAGTATCTATCACCAGCTGGTGATCAGTATCTACCACCAGCTGGTGGTCAGCATCTACCACCAGCTGGTAGTCAGTATCTATCACCAGCTGGTGATCAGTATCTACTACCAGCTGGTGATCAGTATCTATCTCCAGGTGGACTCAGTTCCTAAGCGGCGGATTGTGTATCTTATATTATATCTTTCTCTCTCTCTCTCGCTCTCTTAGTGCACTGCCTACTGGCAGGTCCATGGTATACAACGTATCCACTCTTCTCAACCTTCCGTTTTCCTCCTCAAGTCCACATACGAGTGAATCTTGAAATCATATGACATGTTTATTTCTTATATTATATTCACACATTATTTTATCTTATTATTTTATGCTGATTCCATGCACCTTCCTATCTAACGGTGGCTACATGCACCAGTGTGCTGTAGGCACCTATCTCATGGTGGCTCCATGCACCAACAGGTGATCAGTACATTTCACTGGTGGCTCCGTGCACCAGTGGATTGTCAGCACATTTAACCTGGTGGCTCCATGCACCAGCGGGTGGTGAGTACAGTTCACCTGGTGGCTCCATGCACCAGCGTGTGGTCAGTACATTTCACCTGGTGGCTCCAGGCACCAGCGGGTGGTCTGAGAGGAGTGACATTTACACATAGCGGCCGTTGTTTCACGCAGGTTGAGTGGAGCAGAATTCCTGAGCTTGTTTCCCGCCACATCAGATGCCAAACCGCTGTCTGCATTTCCAACCATCAAAAACCATCCATCCATTCTATCAAAAACCATCCATCCATTTCCATCAAATACCATCCATCCATTTCCATCCATTCCACGTCTTGAAGATATTTCTGGAAGAGCAGAAATAGTCCTTATCTTAGCCATGGACTTCTAGCTAATTAATATATAATGTATCATCTATGCAATATATAAAGGTGTCCATGTCTAAGCCTATATTGTATCGTATAGCTTGTGAAATATGCCCTGACGTGATTTTTGTATTTGCTTCTTCTGCACCTAACTTAATCCTCTATTACTAGATCAATCCAAAAGCTATCCGAAGAGATGAAGGAATTATAGAGCAGATGATATAACGGACGCTAAATTCACACTGAATAACGAACGGTATTGAGAGATAACGTGATTTGACATCTGATATCGAGAGGAAGGCTTATGCTTGGTATTTCGGGATAGGCGTTAATTAAACGGCGGGGTTCCTTTCTTCTATATCCAGGTGAACTGGATCCCTGTAGTGTCCTGAATGTCTAGACTTGAGGCTGTCAGAACGGAACAAGGCATTGCTGCAGTCTAGTTTCAACTTTTCATTGCACCATTACAAACAGCATATGATAGAGATCATAGAATATTGGTAAAGCGAGCGCCGTACGCATAGGAACTGTGAGATATGGATTCGAATTATAGGTCAGAGAATAAATTCCATGCCGACGAAAGTTCATTTCAAATATGCGCTATCCCCTCGTAATAATAAAAATAAAACAAAAAATGAATAATAGTTAGAAACTTAAGCAACTGCACATTCTCCTCAATGTGCATTGAATCAAAGCACTCAAGAAATCAAAAAAATTGATAGATGAGTATAATTTAGATAGCTATAGTGCAGTAAATCAGGAATATAACCTTTAAAACTGCCATTGTGTAGATGAGAGAGAGAAGAGAGAGAGATAGCGAGTGAGAGAGAGATATCGAGTGAGAGAAAGAAGATAAAGGGAGAGAGAGAGAGAGAGAGAGAGATTGACAGAAAGAAGAGAGAGAGAGAGAGACACGAGACAGAGACAGATAGAGAGTGAGAGAAAGAATAGAGAGAGAGAGAGAGAGAGAGACATAGAGAGAGAGAGAGAGAGAGAGAGAGAGAGAGAGAGATAGAGAGACACAGAAATAGAGAGAGGTAGTGATAGAGATAGACAGAGACAGAGAGAGAGATATATAGAGACAGAAGGAGAGAGACAGAGACAGAGAGAGAGATAGAGACAGAAAAAAGAGAAAGAGGGAGAGAGAATAATATACTCACCGGAAGGAATAATTTTCGTGCCATTGAAGTCGAATTCTATGATAGCCTTGGGTCTACTGTTGGGGGGTTGGCAGGGTATCAGGGCCACGTTACCCTCTATAGCCTCTATCTCCTCTGTCGTCCTGGTTCCCTCGTATGAACTCAGAACTGAAACAAACAAAAAATCAGGTAAAACTAGAGTTAACGTCAGTTTCCTCACTCGAAAGCGATGTCAGTGACGGGCGAGCCCAGGATTTAAACCCCGCATATACCGATCCGCAGTCGAATATCTTAACGACATCGCCACTGGCTTCAGCCAGTTTCGATGGAGTAGCTCTATGACAACAATAACAATAGACCCTTGCTATCGTTAATGACAAAATCAAGCACAAAGAAAGTAAAAAGTCGACGCCCAAAAACAAGATATCCAAAATGAAAATAAAGCCTCTCTCTCTCTCTCTCTCTCTCTCTCTCTCTTGAAATACAACTCTCTATCTTTACCTCTATCTCAACATCCATCTCTATCTATATATCCATCTGTCTGTCTGTCTATCTATCTATTTATCTATCTATCTATCTATCCATCTGTCCGTCTGTCTATCTATCTATCTATCCATCTATCCATCTGTCTGTCTGTTGATCTATCTATTTATCTATCTATCTATCTATCTATCTATCTATCTATCTATCTATCTATCTATCTATCTATCTATCTATCTATTATCTATCTATCTATCTATCTATCTATCTATCTATCTATCTATCTATCTATCTATCTATCTATCTATCTATCTATCTATCTATCTATCTATCTATATATATATATATATATATATATATATATATATATCTTCATCTCCGTTTTTATCTCCATCTTTATTTCTCTCTCTCTCTTACACTCTTTCTCTCTATCTATATCTCTATCTCAATCTGTATCCCCATCTCCATCTCTCTCTCTCTCACACACCCTGGCTGGCTCTATTTATCTTTCCTGCTATCTCTCAGCCTATCCCAGCCTGTCATTCTATCACACTAAACACGCACGTCCAGAGATAGCCAGTCCTTCCATCACTACTACCCGCTCTTCACAAGTCACTCAACTTTTCCAAAATTAATTAAGCTCCTGGAACGTGATCCCGGCGTATTTCAAATCTGCAAGAAGATAGACGCGGTCAAGATGCAGTGGAGGAATTTGGCTTGATCTCTTAAAATTTAAATGTTGGGGAGTTACTAAAAATCAATAAAATATCCACAAGAACCACAGTAAACACTAATATATAAGTAGTTGCTAATTGAAGAGTTAAACCTCTTGGTAATTATTATTAGAAATCTATTTCATTTTCCATAATTAGATACATAAAAATTAATTTTACACAGACAGCAATGCTTATTATATTATTAATGCTAAATCAAAGTCATGAAGCTTTTGTATACAATTGATTTAGGGCGATCCACCCCCTATTCCCGGCACCTGCTTGAAATTGGATAAGAGGAGAAGGAGTAAATATTGTGAGGGTCTATTGCGGGGGGGGGGCGGAAGCAGTTTGAGGGGGACGTACGATGTGGCACTAATGACACGCTTCGTTCAACACTTCAAACAAATATCAACACACGTTCAAACCTTGTCTCACTACAACTAGCAACAATCGGCCAATCTCTCTCTCTTTCCCTCCCTCTCTCTCTCTCTCTCTCTCTCTCTGTCTCTTTCTCTCTTTACTTCTCTCTCTCCCTATCTCTATAAATAAATATATCTCTCTTTACTTCTCTCTCTCTCTCTCTCTCTCTCTCTCTCTCTCTCTCTCTCTCTAGAGTTCTGTATATTCATGTAGATTAAGTTCAGCTGTTTGTATTATGGTTTTTGTGGTAGTCAGCTAGATAAGATACCTGTATCTTCCCTAACGACCAATACTTATCGCTTTAGATACAAATATTTGTATTTATGCATTTTGTGTTGCATATACATTTATATTTTTGTCTGGAAGGAAATAAACATAATATTTCTCTCTCTCTCTCTCTCTCTTTACCTATCTGTTTCATATTTACAGCCGGATTAACTCGACATCAAGGTGCACATTATCCGCTGTGCAAGCTTCGGTAGTGAATACCAGCGTTATACAAGCACAAAGCTGCAGCCAGTGGCGAAGTCGGTAAGATACCCGACCGCGGCTCGGTATGTGCGGGGTTCAAATCCTGGGCTCGTCCGTCACTGACATCGCTTTCGTGTGAGGAAACTGACGTTAACCTTAGCTTACCAGCTTATACAAAGAGGCATATACACTTATACGCACACAATTTCCTTGAATGCATCAAGTCCACACTAGCAATTTCATAAATTGACTTTTTTCATAATTAATCAATCAAGTGGTGAAAGCTTTAGTACCATCAAACTTAATCAGGTCAGTCCAGCAGTCAATCAATCAATCAGTCAATCTGTCGATCAATCAATCAGTCAACCTGTTGATCAATCAATCAGTCAACCCGTTGATCAATCAATCAGTCAACATGTTCATCAATCAATCAATCAGTCAACCTATTGATCAATCAATCAATCAATCAGTCAACCTGTCAATCAATCAATCAATCAATCAATCGATCAATCAATCAATCAACCTGTTGATCAATCAAGGTCACTTGGCTAGCAGTGTTAAACTGCTGCATGTTTTTGTGGTTAGCATGCTGTAATACGCGCAATGAGTTTGAACATGTCTTTTTGACGGTAGCTCGAGTTTGTTCATTCGTCTTTAAGAAAAAGCCTTGCTTGTTCTGAAACGGGTCTTTAAACACACTACAAGGCTACAGCCCAACTCGTTCAGATCATGTCAGCTTCTCGTCAAGGGTTCAGTTTCACAATAAGCTGTATTGACACAAGCCCAGTCAGATGTGTCTAACAGATACAATCCATCAACACATCCTAATAGAGAGTTACATCGTTTGGATGTAAAGGTGAGGCTACTTTGTTGCTTTATATCTATATATGTTTGAACTAATCTTTGTGACGGTAGCTCGAGTGCGTTGAGTCGTCCTTGGGCTTCTGAATCTAAATGGAAAACACACTGCAACAATCCTTAATATAAGCTGCTCAGTATAAGATTGTACGATAGTACAGGGCTCTAATAATAAAGACTTGATGCCTTTCTCTTTCTCTTAGCTATGGTGAAATATTTAAATAATAAAGCTAATAAATAAATAAATAATAATAACAATAAAGCTAAAATTAACGTCAATTTTCTCACTCGAAAGCGATGTCAATGACGGGCGAGCCAAGGATTTGAACACGGTACATACTGATCCGCGGTCGAATATCTTATCGACATCGCCACTGGCTCCTGCCTAAGATTTGAGGTGAAGTCAAGCGGAGTCATCAAGTCATTCTTCTTTAAGTAGAGGTGTTGAAGTGATTGGAGCAATTTTTTATACACATTCGATGAGGCGTTTGCCTCCGTTTTCTTTATACCCAGAAGACTTCAATCAGTGTTATCTCCCAAATAAGATCGACAAAGATTCATCTTGAAATGTAAGTACTTCTTCAAAATTGGCAAAAGTTCAATTAATTTTTTTCTGTCCGTTCAGAAAATCTTATTGTGTTTTAACAGACAAATGAACCTTATTTCAGAGAATAAAGTCGATTATTAGCATTTGATGAATCCATAACAGTTAGGATTTAATTATGAGACTACTGCTAGAGCTTTTTTAAATATCTTATTAAGAAGCAATCCCGACCCTTCTTTAATTGGGATTTACGGGAAGATGATGATGATAAAGAGGCAAATGCAATAGACAAAAACGTTTAAATGTATTTCAAAATTCGTTTAGAAATTATTCCGGGTTCTCTTAAAGTCTTTGCAATATAATATGAGGAACACAGTAAAGAGAAAGCCATAAATTCAAGTATTGCCTTAAGTACTCAATGCTACCACATGTTATAAGTATATCAGTGCATCACATGCTTCCTGTCACAAATCAAGCCATTCAATAGATAATGACCATTTAGTTCAAGGAATGTTCAAATACAAAGGAAATGGTCAAGCAATGGTCAAGAACTGAGGAAATGGCTAAGTACAAAGGAGCTATCAACTATAAGGTGGATCAAGATCAAAGACAATACATTCCCAGGACTGGACATTTAAGCACATGTGTCTGAGAAATGTGACCGATCTGACTCAGTCAGGCTTCCGAGTGGGTAGGTGCAGAGTTCAAACACTGGCCTCGCCCGCTATTACATACTTTCTCGAGATCAAAATGATATGAATACTCAGAAAATAACTTGTTCACAGCCATCACTGAAAGCAAGCGCCATATCTTGCACACACTTTTGAAGGCTGGAGCCAGTGGCGGAGTCGGTAAAATACTTGACCGCGGATCAGTATGTGCGGGGTTCAAATTCTTGGCTCGCCCATCACTGACATCGCTTTCGAGTGGGGAAACTGACGTTGACCTTTGCCTTACCTTTGCATTGCACCTATACCCTTAATCTATAACCTCAGACAAAGAGGGCAAAACTTTGTTCTACCTCAGCGTGACGATCTTAATTTCATAAAGAGATGCCTTTTTAATGTTAAATAATTTATTCTCCATGAATGACTTTCGAAGTATTTATATATATTTTCTCTAAGTGTGATATCTCGCTTTATATGATATTTTCTGTTCCTTTTCTTATATTCTTCCTGCATAATCTGGTTCTCACTTTTACTTGCTGTAATTTTGCTATGCAATACGTTAAAGATTTGCGTTTGTCAGATCTGGTAAGTTACGGAAATTGAATTTAATTGAATATTATTCATAGTTTTTCATTATGGAGCGTCTCGAGTATAAATTTCTAGCGACTATGGCAGCACTGAAATAGTAGCTACCATAGCAGCTGCTGCTAGCTGCTATAACACAGCTATCCAATACAACAGCAGCTAGCTACTGTATCAGCAGCTAGATAATACAAAAGCAGCTAGCTAATACAACAGCAGCCAGCTACTATAGCAGCAGCTAGCTAGTACAGCAGCAGCCAGCTACTGTATCAGCAGCTAGCTTATAAAAAAGGCATGTAGCTAATACTGGAGATGTCGATAAGATATTCGACCGCGAATTATGAAGTGCGGGATTCAAATACTGGGCTCGCTCGTCACTGACATGGCTTTCGAGTGAGGAAAATGACGCGAACATTAGTTTTCTTATACAAAAGCAGCCAATACAACAGCAGCTAGCTAATAGAAATATTTTCATACCAGCCTATGCTCGAATCTGCGGCTCCCACTCTTAACACAAATGCTCTACAGACCCAGCCAACAGCTAATAGTTACACATTACTCAGTTAATAGTTACACATTACTCAGTTACACATCTACAATGATTGCAAAGAAAACTTCGCCTACCAGCCTGCTGCAGGTGCGCCTCTCTGCTGATGATGCTTCCAGCCTGCCCCGTTGCTACACACTGATACACCCCCTCGTGGGTTACAATCTCTTCCGGGGAGCCCGAGCCCCCTGACCCCCCTCCCTGTTTGTGCTGGGCAGACACCTGATTGAAGGCCGATATCCTCAGGGTTCCCTCATGGACGTCCAGACCCCTGCGTCGATCCGGTACAACCTGAGTCCCGTTAAACAACCACCGGATGCTGATGGAGTGAGGCAGGACGTCGCAGGATAGGATGAGAGAGGTTCCGGGAGATATGAATCCTGACTGGGGTTCCACAGTGAAGCGTGGGACGTCCGCCGTCACCAGGACAACTGAAAAAAATTGTTTAAGTACATTTTATTGGTTATACTTATCATTTATTATCATAATTTATTGATTTTATTTATGAATTTTATTTTATTTTTTACTAGGATTTTCCCAACGTCAGAGTCAACGCCAATAACGTCAACGTCAACATAACGTTATGGTAATAACGTTAACGATAACGTCAACGTCAGAATGTGAACGTTAGACGTCATATTGGGTTGGGTGAGCGCCTAGGCTCCAGAAATCGCTGCAATTTAAACGAACGGAAAAGTCTCAAATAGGAGATTCGCTGGTGGTGTGGTGTGGGACAGAAATGATTTGAGACAGTTTATTTGTATCCCGATCCTGGTTAAACTGGGATTCAAGGGAAGATGATGATGATGATGATTTTATTTAATATCAGATTTATTTTATTAATATTTTATAATTTCATTTATTTAAATACAATGCAATAAAACTATTTAACTGATCATAATTATTGAGTAGAGCTGTTCTACTCCTCTAAGAAATTATTATTATTAATTCTTAATTCAATTAATTAATTAATTTATATAAATTCTTAACTTGATTTACTAAATTAATTAGAAAAAGTTATGAAATTATGAGAAATTAGCTTCCATCAAGTGTATTGACATTTTGGACAGAACTAAGGAAAGATAGTCATTGAAATCACCAATAAGTGATATTACTTGCATGATAAGCAAGTTGATTATCGCCTGAGGGTATTAAAACACCCAATGCCGCATCGAATAAGGTGTAAAGGTTTGACAGGAAGTCTGAGAGAGTGCAACAGCTGGGATAGCGATAATTAGCTACCTGCCTCTAACCCCCAATGCCCCTACCTGCCCCATCCATAGCACTGTATGCCCCTACCTGCCCCAAACCCGTGTATACCCCTACCTGTCCCATGCTCCTTTATGTCCCTATCTGTCATATACCCAATTATGGCCCTACCTGTCATTTACCCCTTTATGGCCCTACCTGTCATTTACCCCTTTATGGCCCTACCTGCTTCATACCCCTTTGTAGCCCTATCTCCCTCAAACCCCAAGGATTTGAGGGAGATAGGGCCTACCCCATTCATACTGCTGTATGCCACTACCTGCCACATAACCCTTTTTGCCCCTACCTGCCCCACTCGTAGCTGCCTCCCTGCATCATTCCCCTTACCAGTAGTCATACCTATAGCCCCGGGGCAAGAGGAAATGATAAAATCATTGAGCAAGAATTGAATGAACAGAAGCGATGAGGGTAACTTGTTTAGAAACGAGGAGCGTCAGGAGGAAAAATCTGGCTTCGATAAAAATTTACGACGGCAAGATGTTTCTAAATGGTAAAATATTTACATGTATATTGCGCTGAATTTCTGAAAGAGAAATTTCTCTATTTTCTCCTTATTTTTAAAACTAAAGCATTAGACAACTTTTAATCATGCTTCTTACTTATGGCTTTAATATACTTGTACATTATATTATATAGACATGCATGTACATTATGCAGTATTTTATTTATATACTGTACAATATACATCTACAGTACACACGTATATAACTGATCTCATAGAAGAATGTAAAAAGGTCCACTCTAATAAAACCCTGTTAATTCACTGTTATTACAAATTGCTTTGCGCTACCAGAAAACCAATTACGCTATATAATGAAGATCATTAAACATTCATCAACATCATTTGACAGGATCAAACCAAATCCTGTCATTATTCACAGAAATAAACCAAATACAGGCATTATTCACAAAAATTAACCAAATCAAGCCATCATACCATAACAAAGATCAGGCCGACAAAAGACGGATTATTTAGAGCATTAGCTTAAAGCCGCTAATGAATCGGTCAGTAGCCACTACCGACAGAACTTTGCAGAAGGAATACAATGGCCTCCACATTAGCAACACTACACTAACCGCTCAAAGCCTAAATTCAGTTCTGAGAACTCGTTAAGAATTCCGACCTGAATAGACTGAGAAATTAAACCCCAAGCATTCTGACCAGCATGACAGAGTACTCTCAACTGCTTCTCTGTATGAGCATAAAGGTGTCAAAATTTGAGAGGGATGAAAGGAAAAAAATAGAGAACCAAAAAGGGTTGCAATTAGGTGCCGATGAATAGACAAAATATACCGGAATAGACTGAATACACCAATTATAAAAGGGCAAAGCTAGTGAAAACCTTCTTATGAACCACGCTATTATTTGGATGTGAAACGTGGACCTTAAGGAAGGAAGATATCAGAAAACTAGAGGCATTGTATATTGGATATGGAAAAGAATGGAAAGGATTAGCTGGACTAAAATGATTGCAAATGAAGAAGTTTTGGAGAGTGTTGATACAGATAGACAGTTGATAACTGCTTTCAGAAATAGGAAGAAGAGTTGGATAGGACACATTTTAAGGGGGGGGGG
Organism: Enchytraeus crypticus; assembly: GCA_905160935.1. Lineage (NCBI taxonomy): Eukaryota > Metazoa > Annelida > Clitellata > Enchytraeida > Enchytraeidae > Enchytraeus > Enchytraeus crypticus. Next base: position 918,339 of record CAJHZI010000552.1, on the reverse strand, counting down.
GGAGTCAACTAAAAGAGATCATAGAAGGTAGAATAATAACCGAAAACATAAATTTACATTCCTAAATTTCATATGCGTATATTTCTATCAGTAAGTCACTAAATTAAAGTTCACTACTTTACTTTGATATAGAAGTTTTTAACTAATTATCTTTAATAAATTGTTTATAATAAATTTAAAGTGAGATCAAGTACGGCTACTTAAATGAGGATAATTAAGGCCATTTTATAGTTATTCAATTTGCACAGCTTTAACTAAATATTCGACTTAACTGGCATTCGATGCAGGGCTGGCATTCGAATCGATGGCCTCCTGCTTATAGAGACAACATGCTACCAATTTAGTTAGCTCTTTAAAGTGCTAAGTGCACTTTAAAAACCGATGTTATAACATAGATGTTACCAGGTGTAATTAAAACGAGATGTTATAAAAATATATGTTAGATCTTTAAAAGTAAAAAAGACACATAATAGCGAAATGATCAACAATGTCGACATCTATCACTTTTAATACTACATGTTTAAATCGTTACGCAATTTAAACCGTGTTCCGTATAACCAGTTCTGTGAATGTCCGAGATTTTACTCTCAGACCAGTGCGGTTGGGATTCGAAACCGCGTGAGCTCAATTCACCTCATTTAAAACTTCATGACGTTACTTATACGCTATTGAGACATTGACGCTGCAAAGGAATATTTCGAAAAATTAAAAGATGGGACTGAAGAAAAAGGCCGAAGGAGTTTGAAGGTCAACTACTAAGGAAGGTCAACTATTAAAGCATTTACAGGGTGAGTAAAAAAAGTGATAACACCTGCAAAATGTTTGAATATCTCAGGCTATTGTTAACATTTTCAAAGCAAACTTTTATCAATTAACAAAGGACTAATTTGTAATGGGGTGGCCAATTTTCATCCATTTTACTCTATGGATTGGCCAGATATACAAGTTTCAGCAGAGCAACCCCCAGTTTTTACCTTAAAATGGCGTTTGCTACAACGGTAAGGGGAAATTGCATTTCATTGGCGAGAAGGAAAAGGTGAACCCTCAGCATTACGTCAATACTTTACTTTCCGAGCTGTTTGATGATTGCTATGCTCTTCCACCAAATGGTTTCACCTTTCAGTAGGATGATGCTTCGACTCATGCATCTCGTCATGCACATGAATGGATCAGTGAGAGAAATCCGCATTTCATCATGAAGAGTGAATGGCCTCCAAACTCTCCCGATCACAATCCTCCGGATTACCATGTCTGGGGAACCATGCTGCATCTCTATCAGAAACACCAGTCGAAGCCTAAAAACAAGGCAGAACTGCAGGAAGAGCAACCTACCATCAATTTGGGAGGGACTGCCCCAAACTGGAATCAACAAGGTTGTCCTAGCGTTCCGAAAGCTGCTGCAGTCCTGAAAAACAACTGGAGGAAAGCATATCGAATAGGCAGTAATGCTAGCAGATACAACTGGTTCTTTCTTAACCACCACAACGACCCGTTTCAGAGCCAAAATAAAAATAAAATAAAATAAACTTTTTATTTACAGTACGTTCAAAAATGGGGGTTGCTCTGCTGAAACTTTCATAATTGGCCGATATATGTACCAAAATTGATGAAAATTGGCCAAGCCATCAGAAATTAGTCCCATAGTATTTGGTAAAAGTTTGATTTGAAAATATTAACAATAGCCTGAGATATTCAAAGTTATTGTTGTTATCAATTTTTTTTACTCACCCTGTAGTCACGTTCGGTTAAGGCTTCAACAACAAAACTTGCACTGGACTAAATTCTTCAACAATAATTTCTTTAACAAATGTCAAATGTTACAGAATGACTCATAGGGCTCGGCTATATGGGAGCATTGATATGAGCATGATATCTGGATGTGTCTGTCCTCTCTCTCTCTCTCTCTCGCTCTCTCCCTCTCTCACTCTCTCTCTGATTCTGCCAAGTGCAGGTCCATGGTACATATTCCTAATCATATGTTTTTTTCACGCTTCATAAAGGGCTCTCCAACGATTAACGAGATTATCCGTTCATAAAAGGCTCAGCCTTGTCCAAACCTTGCAATGTCAAGTTGAGAAGAAAGACAATACCTCTAGCAAATAGTATTATTAATTCCGATATATCAGTCCCACAATTCCGACTGATTAATTTCACTATTCCAATATATCAATCGAAAACTCCCTTAGCAAGTTGTATATAAATAATCATCTGATATATAAATAACTTAATTTTGTGTGTCAAGTTTTATTAATCACTTATTCTTATATCTCAATCGCTTAATTTAGTGTGACAAATTCTATTCATCACTTGTTCTGAAAATTCACAGCTTAATTTCACGTGATAAGATTTATTTATCACTTATCCTGATGTATCAAGCGGTCTAATCGATCGTCCACATAAAAATCAATATCCGCTCGACGGCCAGTTCGATGAAGCTTTAGATAACTAGAATTCGATTGCAATCGATTTATCATTTTCATCGCGAATAGAAGTCTTAGGCATCTGCGCTTGATGTTAAGCACACATCATATTATTCCGACGCACTAATCATTTAATCTCATTACAATATTTATTTTATATTAGAGAAATTGAGAAATGTTGGAATCGCCAATTATCACTCCAGAATTAATTTTTCACCGTATTTATTTAGCACAGCTATTTAACTTCAGATTATATTTATAGTAAAAGACTAAATAATTAAATATTACAAAATCTAATTGTTTAATTTCCGATATTTCAACAGTGTTGTGTCCGGGATGCTGAAGAATAGACCAACCGTAGACTGCAACGGCGACAAAGATTTTTACCAACGTCAGAAACTGAATTCGGTTGGTGAGCGCCTCGGCTCCAAAAATTGCTACACATATATCTAAAACCCGACGCTTGCTAAATTGGGATTTAAGGGAAGAAGATGATAAAGTTGTATTTATGCTGTTATTAAATCATTATTTAATAGTCATAATAGTCATACTAGTCATATAATTGGTTATTGTACTGGGTCTTTATATTCAGTGCTATTCATCGCATTTGCTTATCGTTTTCTGAAAATTGTTTAGAGACAGAAAACCGCAAATCAGCAGAGGCCCCCCACACGGACGAATAGTGGGGAAGGGGTAAAGTTGGAGGGAGAGTGGCTAAGTTGTGGGGTCACAGAGTTAAGCGGAATATCTGAACATACTGGCATCTCCCGTGGAGCAGAACTGCTACAACTTGTCGATGGGTGCATAGTGACTAATGCTTCTATATAGTAACGTATGACTTATGAATAGCGTTTATAATTATTAGCTTTATCTGTACAAGTAAGCGCTTGCTTATTAGAACAAGCAGGCTCATAAATACGCGCAATTGCTACGTACCGGAGCGTCGGTTGCGCTCTTCCAGACAGAGTAAACCAGTAGTAGAGTTAATAGATAGTAGTTAATAGTCAGTAGTTAATAGTCAGTAGTTAATTTTTAGTAGTTAATAGTCAGTAGTTAATAGTTAGCAGTTAATAGTTAATAGTTGATGTCATCAGAGTCTGATGCCGTCAGAACATCTCTGGAGCCTAGGGGGAGGTGGGATCAGGGCCCCTCTTCTCAAGGTTTGTGTCCCCCCACCCATCAAGTGAAATAAGATAGTGTACCGTTCAAGTACATGTAGCATGCAGCCCGTGACATCTCCATGAAATAGCTGGGCCTTCGATATCAATCAATCGATAGGAATATGTATAAAGCTCTGTTGTCATTAAGTCAAAGTAGTGTTAAACGATTACATGAAGAACTTAGTAGTTTAGAGGCTAGAAGAACTATAAAACCAAGTTTAACGTCCGTTTCTTGCTCGAATAGCATGTCAGTGACGGAAGAGCACTGGATTTGAACCCTGCACCTACTGATATTCTGTCGAACAACTTGCCAACAAAACAGCGGATCAGCCTAGTGGTCAAAGGCCACAACAGATGCAGATGAGAGACCTCTAAAAGTCTAAAGTAGTACCTAACAATACATTTAGCACATAGAAAACATCAACATTAGTTATATCGCCGTTTACGAACACGTGCAGTTGCCTGTAGATTAAATATATCATCTCCTACTCGACAATTTCCATATTCAAGCTACGCGGCTGTATTAGATAAACAACAAGCCCAAAACAAGCCCACAACAAGCCTACAACAAGCCCACAACAAGCCCACAACAAGCCCATAACAAGCCCACAACAAGCCCACAACAAGTCCACAACAAGCTCATAACAAGCTCACACAGCTGCCTCTGCCCATTGCAATCCCTTAAAGCAACTCCCTCCTCACATGTCAAAGTAATAACTCTGTCCTAAAGAAACAATATCGGACTATCAGTGCCTAATTCCGTTGTGCAGACAAACCATTTTAGAAGGAGGAAAACTCATCAGACGATAGTGATAACCTTTAGCTAGTCTATAAGTTGTTTATTATGAGGTGATATGCTGTCAGTCTGCAGTAGATATATCACCCTGCTGGAGACATTAACTAGACAACCACAACCAGATAATATAACTACATATAACTACAAAACTCTGACTTAGTAAACCAACACTTCTATAAACTACTGGTAACAGTTGCAGCCCAAGCTGTGTTCGCTCTGTAGCTGTAATCAAATATTAATCAAAGATTTAATCAATATAACCTCATTCTACAAATATATTATTATAAATTATAATATATATATATATATATATATATATATATATACATATATATATATATATATTATAATTATATATATGTAGAATGTATCACACCTATGCGTGTGTTTCGTTATAGACGACGGCGATGAAGTTAAGGATGACAATGGTAAATCACCTAGGAAGCCATATTAATCTAAAGCTATAGGCTATATAATACGGTTCAATGATGGTAGTGCATATGATAGCATGACTGTATTACGCTAACTGTATGTATAACTATGATGGCTGTATATGATATGATCAACTAGTTCGTTGAGTCCAAATAATAATTACGATAAATAAAACTAAATAAAAGAGACTAAAATGAGATTGTCTACTACTAAATTGGGCCAACTATGATTGCTAGTCAGTAAAAATAACAACAAAAACACCCTCAGATATTTTTTGGGGGGGGGCTGATCGAGAAATTGTCTGACTGTGATTCGGTAGGTGCACGGTTCAAATGCAGAGCTTTCCCATCGCTGATGTGCTTTCGAGACAAGAGATGTTAATAGACGGTAAACCGGGGTTAGGTACTCTTATTATAAGAGAATCTCACAGTCAACACGTACTACTGTTTTAGGAGATTTATTGAGAGCAGGTTCCTTCGTCGAAATGTAACAAGCGCAAATGTTTCTTCATTATTTTTGTTGTGTTATCAACGACCTCAATAATAACTGACGTAAAGGTTATCGTTTGATACAGCTTTCCATTGAAGAACAATTCAGAAAGACTTAATGCTTCTCTATTATACTTTCTCTCTTTAACGCTCTGTCAGTTGGTAGATCCACGGTACATATTCATACTTACATTTTGCATTCTCGTTCCTTAAAGGGCGCTCCATCGATTATGCAAACTTTAATGCAGCATATAAATATTAGTGATCGGAACAAGTATCGTGGTGGGTTCAAGGCAGTTAACCCTGGTGGACCAAGTGCAGTTCAAGGCAGTTCAGTGGTTAATTAATTGTGGAATACACTAAGAAGAAAAATATAATAAATATTTCATATAGCAAAAATGTGAATTCAGATGATTCCATTTTCCTCCTAAATTCTTGCTTAGTAATCTGACAGAAAGTTATCAATGATAAAATAATTCTGTATTAGACTAATGGATTTGGCAAGTCATTGAAAATTCGTAGATATTTAGGTTATCCTAGAGTTGTTTTCGTTTATATTAGGCTAATTTTAAAGTTTGCAATATACTCAATGAAAACATTCCAATCGGACAGTTTAATTATACAATACATGTATTCATTGTATAATTAAATAAACAAACAGAGAAATTTAAAAAATGGTTACATAAAAATGAGTTTTATGAATTGTTTAGTGTTAATTTATGCCCAGTCATACTAAAATAAAACAGTATTAGCAATGTCAGCTCTAATGGAAAACTAAAAGTTAACACTGTTCCTTTAGGTCCATTTATACATTTTGCAGCCCAAAAAGAAATAAGCTAAATACACTATTTTAACGTCAAATCGCTGCCAATATTGAAAGCCAGCATGTTCATATAAGCATCATTTGACGTTCAAAATTTGCACCCATATTTAGTTTTGTCTTATCTTAATAGCCCTGCAGGTTTTAATTAGACTGTTGAAGTCAGTGCGCAGTGGGACGGAAGTTCTTGTGTGTGAAAGACAATTAGCTATGACAACAAAATGTCATCGAAACCTTACATGTATATACCGTATAATCTAAAGATGACAATCTAAGCACCCGCATGACTTCTCACAGCTTTACCTCAACATAGATTGAAGCACCAGACTCTTGGTTCTGATTTAATAATTATATGTACAATTGTCTCAGTTGTTAACCTGGATATCATTTAGCTAACGCTCTCTTTCTCTCTCTCTCTCTCTCTCACTCTCTCTTTCTCTCTCTCTCTCTCTCTCTCTCTCTCTATCTCTCTTTCTCTCCTTCTCTCTCTCTCAATCTCTATCTCTATATATCTCTCTCTCCACGTCCGAATCTTTGTCATAGTGTAGATTTCAGTTTGGAAAGTAATATGTCTCCTAGAGTGGGTTCGCATTGCCTTCGACAACTTCGTATTAGAACTTTACGACAAACGTACAATACTGTTGTTCCTTTGTGTAATGACGCAATTTCAATTTGACGTAAAATAGTCATCCGTGAACGGATCTTGGACAGGTTCAGTTCTTTGCATTGGCAATGCTATAGGAGAACCGAACTGTAATTAGTTTATATAACATATTTATTAAATTACATGTTGCAATCCACATGCCACCGAGCTTACATTCACACCTACGTAGCTCAATCCACGCACAACGGGAAATACGTCAACCAAATTGTTCACATTTTCGTCATATGTATAACACATCTGAATCACATCACAATTACACAATACACAATTACTCTACATCGAAATTAAACAATAATAGTGTAAAGTTCCACTCATACATGTATGTAGACATTTTCACTAGTTTAGATATTAATTTAAATGTAATTTAAATGTATTGTTATTTAGCTTATTATTACTATTGAACTCTTTCTGTGAAGTAGTCTCGAAGACCGAGTTCGGCCATGATACTGCTATATAAGTTTTCTTTGTTAATAATAATAATAATAATAAACCATGGGCCCGATGAATCCCGAAGGAGTTGACTTTATTAATGGCATAGGCAGACTTATTGCAGAGCAAACCGGCGATAAGCGAGAGACATCTTTTCTTTGGCAAAGGCTTTCATGACTTTGCAAAGATTTAGTGCAGTCTGCTTCAACAATTCTTTTAAGCCGATTGATGACCTCGAGTAGCCGGGCGGCGATTCAGCACGTATTGCTCGAATCGTTTTTATCAAACCCCAGGTTCTTTACACCGGGGTAAAATTTAAAATAATAATAATAATAATAATAAATAATAATAATAATAATGTAATTATAATTACACATAACAATCTTAGCGAGTATAATGGGTATCCCTGGCTCATTTCATAGAAATAGGAACATAACTACAGAAAGGCACCGCACTGGGAGCTGATGTTGTAAGCAAGCCTATGAAAGTAGAAACTTGTAAACATCATGGTTTATGTATCACACGTACAAGCAGCACACATGCGACCTTTCCATCAAATTACTCATTCTCTAGAGTATGTATTACATTTCTACTCATCCAGCTGACCACCTCATCGCCTGTCCGAAGTCCGGAGAGGCGATCCACCTGAGTGAAGTGTTCGTTCAGGTATCCGGGATGCGTCCGGGGGAGGAAGTAGTATTCAATGTCGGTAGTATTCAATGTCGGTAGTATTCAGTAGTATAGGTAGTATTCAGTGTAGGTAGTATTCACTTGGAATGCAGTATTCACAACTGGCTACACACATCGCCACTGGCTAGTGCCAATGGCGATGTTGGTAAGATATTCGACCGCGGATCAGTATGTGCGGGGTTCAAATCTTGGGCTCATTCGTCATTGACATCGCTTTCGAGTGAAGAACCTGAAGTTAACATTAACTTTACCAGCGTTTTAGAATTCAACGAAAAATGGAATATATTCTATCTCTTCGTGAAAACTTCCGACCGAAGTTTAACTACATAGGCTACTTTAATAAGGCAAAGCCCTTTTTAGTTAAGGAATTAATCTGTTGATTCAGTGATCTTTAGTAGAGTTAAAGCAGACATTGAGTAAATATATATACAATGGACCTTCCAATTGGCATGCAACGAGAGAGAGAGAGAGAGAGAGAGAGAAGGGGCGGGGGAGAGGGAGAGTGAGAGAAAGAGAGAGGGAGTGAGAGAGCGAGAGAGTACCAATAGGACCCATATGAAACACTATACACGTAGCACCTCAGGAATAACAGTATCATAATATTACACGTATTACAATATTACATATATTACATTATTACATTTATTACAATATTACATGTATCACAATACTACATGTATTACAGTATTGCTAGTATTACAATATTACCTGTATTACAATATTATATTTACAATACTATTACATGTATTACAATATATACAAGCATTACAATATGACATGTATTACAATATGACATGTATTACAACATTACATTTATCATTACATTTCATAATCTTACATTTATCATAATCTTACATGTATTAAACTACTACATGTATTATAATATTACATGTATTACAATATTACATACGTTACAGTATTACATGTATTACAATACTACATGTATTACCACTTATAAAATATTTTCTACACATAACTACTAATTAACTGTTCAGTTAGAAGGCTGTACACTATACGCTGAGTCAGTAATTAAAACCCGGTGCTCTAGATGAAGAGTGTATGAATAATCCTACCGACCCGTCAGTTACATGTGGGTAATCGATGTCACTGTGTTATATATCTATGTGTTGTATCTAAGCAAATGATACCAAATTAGAAAATTACAGTAATGTAAAACAGCCGTAAAGCTGATGTTAACCATTTTAAAATAGCATTTTTAAATTTTTGTGCATATGGCATTTATTACATTAATTAAATGTCAAAGCAAGTTACTAACTAAATCATGCATTGTACTGAGGCTGAGAATTTCTAATGAAGTCAATGAGCGACAGATAAATGCAGATGTACTTATTAATACAGCTTTTGCGAAAACTAAATAAAATAAATAATATTTAGAATCAAATGTCTTTAGCAATTGACAATAATACTAATAACAACAACAGTTAGAGTGCTTAAGTCATAATGACAATATCGAGCGCTATTGAGACAAAATCAAGCCGGCGAGCAAAAAGAAGGTCCAAAAACGGTGCACATTCCAAAATCCTGAAAATCGGTCCAAAGTAAAGGGACCTAAAGAAAAGGAGGCTTTGGCGCAAGTCGCAACTCATAGACAAATCTGCAATACATTCTCTACATAGGCCAGAACATTTTCTATGTCAAAGCGAAACAACCCTCACGAAACTAATCTAATTATTCCACCAGAAATAATTTCAAAGACATTTCAAGGACGATCAAAGAGACTGGGAGAAGAAATTTAACACCGCACCCCCATCCCTCGAGTCTGTGCGCGGCCATATGATAGTTGTCACTCTTAGTTCTGTTCTTTATTCAAGTGTCCTGAACTATTGCAATGGGTAAACAGGATAGTGTTCTCAGGGAATGACGACCCTGTCCAGTACATGTTAGTCAAAGCTAAAGATGGCATAGGAGACCCACGTCATCGCTTTTTTGGAATTTGCACCATTTTGGACCTTCTCTTTGCTCGCCGGCTTGATTTTGTCTCAATAGTGCTCGATGTTATCATTGATGACTGTGGCACTCTAGTTGTTGTTGCTGTTGTTGTCGTCGTCATAAGCAGAATTCACCCAAGAATAATGGTACATCATGTTAGATTACTTAAAGATCCACTAGTATGTGGACATGAAAAGGAAAAGGAAGATAGAGATGTGTGGAAGCGTTATATACCATGGACCTGCCAGTAGGCAGTGCATTAAGAGAGAGAGAGAAACTATTGGAACCAGACATTCAAGTGGGCTGAGCCAGTCGCTAGTAGATCAACTGTGGATGACCTATTAGCGCATATTTCAGATAGCGCTCATTTAAGGTTAATCTTCCAATATATTGTCATTTTAGTCAATTCTATCAGTGCTCGGTACTACAAGGTCATCGCCCGTACTAGTACTAACCGAATCCGACTTAGAGAAACATCGCCCATAATGCGCTCGCTTTACTAATGTACTAAACTTAACTTAACTAAACTTAAATTATACTGGTTCAGGAAGCCGCAAAGACTTGTAACGCCAGTAAACTACGCTCCACCAACTTCCTCTCGATTTTTATAATGATACTCATCATAATCATCATCTTCCTTTTAAGCCCAGTTTAACTAGGGTCGGAATTTAAGAAATTGTGTAGTTATTTCTGGAGCCCAGGCGCTTACCAACCGAAAGTCCTTTCTGACGTTGGTTTAAATCTTAGTGCTCTGTCGCCTTGTAGGACACGTACAGTTCACGAATGGCAGTAATAGCAGTAGCAGTAGTAGTTTCTATGTTAATAGTAGCTCATAACCAGACAAACAACAGCACGCATACAATCAGAACATACAAACAGATATCTATACAACCAGCTACAAGTATATATTGCCTGGCACATGCAACCAGACAAGTACAGAAAGCCACTGGTGCAAGCAGATAGACATAAACATAATACATGTAAATCCGTGATCCGATTAAGTACATAGCGTCTTTGTCAGAGCCAATTAAAATGATCTTCTGACCTGAAGAAGGTGTGAAATAACAGCGAGATTGAAAGGTAATCCGTAATAAAACAAAGCACTTGACCGAGTGAAGTGATCGAGAGCGAGAAGAAAGAAAGAGCATGAGAGTGAGAGAGAGTGAAAGAGAGAGAGAGAGAGAGAAAGAGAGAGAGAGAGAGTGAGTGAGATAGGAGTGAATGAATGAGTGCGTGAGTGATAGTGAGAAATGGCGAGTGAGTGAGTGAGCGAGGTTTTGAGTGAGTGAGGTTTTGAGTGAGTGAGTGAATAAGAGTGAGAAAGTCAGTTTGTGTGTGAGAAACAGAAACTGAGAGAGTAATAAAAAGAGAAGGGAGAGTTAGAGTCAGTGAGAAACAGAGAGCATAAGAGACCGAGAAAGAGACAAAGAGAGAGAAAGAGAGAGAGAGTGAGAGAGAGAGAAAGAGGGAGAGAGAAAGAGTGAGAAGCAGAGAGAGAGAGAGAAAGAGAGAGAGCAAAAGTGAGAAACAGAGACACAGAGAGAGAGAGAGAGAGAGATGTTATCAGATGATTGGATTTGAGATGTAGTATTACGTGTCTAGGAGATGCGGCCTGGGTCAAGCAAGAATGACCTGTGCGCAGCAATAGAAGACAGGGAAAGTGGGAATAGAAGCCGAAAATAAAAAGACAAAAACTACAAACAATAGAAACGAGTTGACAAACTAACTGGGATATTTAACACTTTCATATAAGTTTGACAATTTTCAGAAATGCTAACAATACTAAATCCAATTTTAAAACTGCAATACTGCATCAGGAAATGAAAATGAAGAGTATTTAATAAATGATGACGTATAAATGAAGATAACAGAATTTAAGATGATAGTTTTTAGCGGAGAAAAATTTGGTAAAATGATGCTAATAGATAAATAAATATATATGTAAATATGTGCCTGAAGCTGATATTTTTACAACAGAACTTAGAAGAGAAAGAAAAGCTAGAGAGAGAGAGAGAGAGAGAGGGGGGGGGGGAGAGCGGAAATATGAGAGGAATGAGAAAGAAAGGGAAAAATATAATTATCAAAAAAGAGGATATATATGAAGAGAAATAGATAGAAGGATATAGAAAGATTGAGAGAGAGAGAGAAAGAGAGAGAGAGAGAGACAGAGAGAGAGAGAGAGAGAGAGAAAGAAACAGAAAGAGACAGACGAAGAGATTAACGCGTACAGTTATTCCCACTTTCTCTCTTCTCTCAATTAACACGCTATTTTATTTCAGCCGTCGAATATTTTAGAAGAAGGAATAAAAGACGGCGTCCTGAGAAAGGACCTCCCGTCAGGATGGATTGAGTTTGACGGACGGGTGGACCGGCGCCAGGGGGTCCAGGGCTGCTCAACCCGGTCAATCCAATGAGTCCATGGAGGCGGGTAATGACGTCCGAGTCCGGAGTCGAGTGACTTTAATCTTTCCGCAAAATACTGATGGACTGAGACATTCCTGATTATTTTTATCGGGGACGTGGTCAGTTTTCTTTAAATTCTTCTGCAAACATCGTTTTGGGAAGGGAAGGGGGTAGGAGTATAGAGGTGTGAGAGTTTAAGCTCATGTTAACATGAATTTCCTCGCTCGAAAGGGATGTCAGTGACGGCCGGTCCAGGATTTGAGTCCCGCACATACTGATCCGCGGTCGAATATCTTACACACATCGCCACTGGCTTAAGCCAAAACTGTAAAAATTTTAAGATAAGCGTTAAAAATTTAAGATAGTTAAAACGATATTTCGTTTACAGGTAAGTTCAAGAGCTCTGTTGATGAGATAATAGATTGGGCTAAAATATCGTTCAGCTTATGCAAAATAATGTCATTAATATAAATATAGAATATTTAATACAAATTAAAATTCTGTGAAAAAAATAAAAACTAAATAATAATTAAAATCATTGCTATCCTATTTCACCGCTTTTTGCGTATATCTTCACTTGACTCTCTATCGGTCAAATTTTGCGCAAAAATTAGTTTTTTTAATGAAATGTGAACTGTTAGGGGAGGTCTCCGATATCTTTTCCAGAACCCTCTATTTCACATAGCACTTCAACGTCTCTATTGGTCGCATTGAAGCGTGATAGGAAAGTTAATTATAGTTCTGAGGAAGTTCTCGAAGATAAAACTCTGAAAAAGAGTTCAATTTTATTACCGGAATAATGTACTGGCAGTTTTGCGCCTTTGATATTTGACTGAATACGAAAGTGTCATCAGACAGGATTAGCTGCTTTAGGACTGAATTAATATTTGGCTTGGAAGCAGACACTTAGAATTCGCATAAAATATAATACTCAAGTGCCTAATACGTGAAGAAATATAGCGCAGAAAGGCGATCTATCTACAGTGCAGAAATACATCAGGTTAAAATGAGAAAAAGCAAGCAAAGTTAATGTTAGCATCAGTTTCCTTACTCGAAAGTGATGTCAGTGACGGACAAGCCCAGAATTTGAACCCCGCAAAATACTGATCCGCGGTCGAGTACAGAAAGAAAAGAAGTAAAAGCAAAGTCAAGAAGCAACATATTGTTAAGTGAAAATGCGTAAGATCTATGGGAGTGTGATAAACATGGAAATACTGCAGCCAGGAACATGAAGTGCTGAATTGAATGCGCTTAGATAAAATGAATACAGGATAAACTGATGTTAGCTAACATACTGGCTGAACTGCATTGGAAGGATTGAATTATGGAACAGGCTTGCTGGAATATGAGCGGCTGAATGGACTTGAGATGAAAGCTAGTGTGGACAAGTGTTTTGAAATCGTGATCTTAAAGCGAGAGAAGGCGAGAGTGGGAAGTGAGAAGTAGAAAGACGCTAGAGAAAATAAGAGAGAAAGATAGAGAAAGGCATAGAGAAGAGAAAGAAAGGCACAGAGAAGTGAAAGAAAACATTGAGAAAGAGCGAGAGAGAGAGAGAGACAGAGTGACTGTACAAGTAAGTTGATGACTGTAGATGTAAAGTGATGGGAACAGATAAAAGGTGAAATCAAAGGGACAAAAATGTAAAAGGAGAGTGATATAAGAAAAAAAGGTAGGAGAGGTAAAGAGAAAGAGAGAGAAAGAGAGAGAGAGAGAGACGTAGAAAAGGAAACTTGAGAATAAATCAGAGAAATAAAAATATAAATGAAGATTGCAAATAGAATATCAGTAATTCTATAGCTCTAGTCGAATTCGGAATAGGAGCAACATATAGTTCGCTAAGTAAAGCCAATAATAGGTCTTAATCTCTTAATAAAACTAAACTCTATCCAATATTCTCTTTAATAAAACCATTTAGTTTTAGTACCAATATTTGTCAAAGTAATTATCTAAATATTTGGCGAGAGCTAATTTTGCATTTAACAGTTGAAGCTTTAACATTTGAAATAAAATTTAGCATTTAAATTAACATTTAACAGTTGAAGTTGATTTAGAATTGAAGTTTGAATGCCATTATATGAATATGAATATGAATTCTGAATATGAAGTTTAAGTTTGAAGTTGAATAATTGATTTTAACAGTTGAAGCTTTGCTGGGTTTGTCGATTTCTACGAAAAACCAGAACGTTTGAGTTATACCTTACTAGATTATTCGTAAACATGTAAATGTTCTGAATAAAAAACAGTTACATAAAAATAAATGTAAAATTTAGTTAGTAGTAATTAATTTATCAAACCATCAGTCGTTAATTTATTCAGTGGCCAACCATTCAGATAAATAATCATTATAGTTCTATTTGTATAATTTTCTAGTTAATTTGTTAATATCCTAACTTAATAATGTTTTGGATAAAGACTAAATTAAATTCAATTAAAATTAAATAGGAAAAATAGACAAAATTAAAATATAATTAAAATAGCCATAAAATTTAGCCATCACTGACCATCAATCAATTTATCGAACGATCAGCACTTCATTCAGTGGCACTCAATTCATTCATTCAGTGGCAAACAATTCATTCCTTTTTCAGTGGCAAACAATTCATTCATTCAGTGGCAACTAATTCAGTGATCAACAGTTCATTCATTCAATAGTCAACAATTCATTCATTCAGTAGTCAACAATTCATTCATTTAGTGATCAACAATTCATTCATTCAGTGGTCAACAATTCATTCAATCAGTGGTCAACAATAGCTGTAAGAACTGAAAGGTTATTGGATTTAAAATGGAATCAGTTTGTCGTCAGTTTTCAATTATTTCCAGGATTTATTGAATAATGACTCCACATTTGCTCCAAACGGTTGAAAGATAAAAATGAAAAGATAAGTGAAAATGGATAAGTACACCAAGTAGTTATTTGCAACCAAATAAACTTTCAGCTGATTATTTGACCGGCATATATTTAGAGAGATGATGTGAGTCAAAACACTACAGCTGACAGACAATGGACATAAGAGTCGAATGTTGAGAGTCGTTGTTGCTGTTGTTGTTTTAGCAACAGAACGGAGGCTCTGAGGTCAATTACGCTATGAGCCCCATACATCATTGTGTCACACTATAACAACATGTACATCATTGTGTCACACTATAACAACATGTTACAGCTTCATTTCATTTCCTCCGTGGTTCAGTCACAGCCTGGAAAAGCAAATTCTGGGATGAGAAAAGAGAAGGGGTGAAAATCCTGAAAAGCCTACGTTATATATATTAAAATAGTTGACAGTAAAGTGTGATAACGCACTATATGCAGAAAGGTAGGATAAAAGCTTATCATTTTAAGCTTATCACACTAAGCCTATCATATTAGTTTTCACTTATATTTGTTGTCACCACTCAGAAAATTCTTATCACTGGTGCTTGTCAAGTTGTCAGGCATAATTATCATTAATAAATTACTACTTATAACTTATGCTTATTAGGAATAAGGGAGGAAATAGATTATAAAGCAATGCACAAAATTAGAATGAAATTCTAACGGATATAAAAGTAGCAAATATCTCAAATACTAATAATAACATATTAAATGTTTTCGCAATATACTGATTGGGGTTTATCAAGTTACCCACTTTTCCACTACATTTCACTTATCCCCAGATCCCACTTGTCCACTAAATCTCATTAATCCACTAGATTCCACTTATCCACTAAATTCCATTAATCCACTAGATTCCACTTATCCACTAGATTCCACTTATCCACTAGATTCCACTTATCCACCAGATCCCACATTCCATTAGATCCCACTCGATCAATCAATTAATGAATGGATGAATTACAATAATACAGACTCCACATAATCAACACATTCAAAATATACTCAAATGTCAATTTGAATGAAAAGAAAGAACAATCAATGTAATTTCAGTTTTAAAAAACTTATGTCATCATAATACGGGTGAATGATTTTATTTTATATTTACATATACTGATCGATTGAAATTTGATTGATTGATTGATAGTTTCATCGATTGATTTATAAAAATTCAGCTGTACTAACCACAAAGTGTCAGGAAGTGCAGCGTTGCAACTAGAAAATAGTTCACTGCCATCGTTGCTTTCTACCTCTCAGATTTATCCTTATTAGTAATTGTACTTCCTAGAACTTGTACTTCTTAGTACTTGTACGTCTTGCTTATTACTAAGAGTAATTTCAATTCACAGCCATTGTCAGAGATAAATTTCTAATAAATTAGTCTCCAGGATCCTAGCTAAAAGACCTGAACAAGATATCTATTACAAGTATGACTAGTACATATGTTAGTGCATTAGTATCGTTTGTTACAACTTTAAAATTATTCCCTTATTTCTTATAAATATGACCTACATTCTCTAATGGAACTTACGAGTTAATCAGTTTTCTCTTATACTTTCTAATTCATTCTTTTACTTCCCAGAGTCAATCCAAACAATTATCTGAAATTAAATCATACATAAATACAGTCAATAAAAATAATAAATTGTGAAAACAAACCCGAAATCATGTTGTCCTGGGCTAAAAATAAGTGATTTCGATAAACACAGCCTTATGGTGAGAAAATTATATACACATAGTTCTTATGGGAGCGTAAAAGCATTAAAGTATTAAAGCATACAATTGTAGTATAGGCCTAGTGATTTAATATGCACATTGGACGTGCTATTTCGCATTTCGCAAAAAACTATGAACACACAGAGAGACACGATATATATATATATATATATATATATATATATATATATATATAACATACTAGACACTCATAACATACTAAATACTCTGTAAAAATTTTATTTACAGAGTATTATTCTAATGTGTCACTTCCTGATTATATTATATACTTTATCATATTTCTATACTCTATGCCACTGCACACTGCATATACGTATATAAAGTGACAAATCATCCTGCAGTCGGACTAATACCTCGAACTGATCCACTTCAAGCAATGGTTTCGTTCAGTAAAACCATCCGACTTGAAAGAAACGAGTTCTCACTCTGTAGAATGGGTGTGGCAGAATTCAACAAAATCTCTTACATACAACATCGTATACGAGAATAATTGAGAATTAGTTCTACTGGAACACAAAGAAGCTCTAATTCCTATTTGGTTATAACATTCTCTGCGTACACCTGTAATAACAGTCTGGAATTTCAGTTTTAAGTTTTAACTATGCTAAAGAATTATAGCAGGTAAAGCTAATGTTAACGGACAGTTACCTCACTGGAAAGCGATGTCAGTGTAGAGCGAGCCCAGGGTTTGAACCCCGCACATGCTGATCATTGGTCGAATATCTTACCGACATCGCCACCGGCTCTAGCAATTGGCGAAAATTCAGCTAAAGCTTAATTTTAATATAATAATAATAAACGTTTGACGTTCGCTTCCTCATCCAAGGATGATGTCAGGGACGTCCCAACAGCACACATCACAACAGATCAATTCACCCAGACCAATCTGCAAAAGAAATGTACAGCGGAGAAGTAAGGTCCTAAATTGAAAGTCGGTCCGGTGATCAAGAAGGTCTGTAAAGATAGAGATGTTTAGGGTGGGAAAAGACATGTCTGAAGCTTGTCAGAGAGAGTTGAAAGAGAAGAACAAGAGCAAAAATTGGCATGTAAAGAGTTCCAGATCGTGGGTGATGCATAAGAGATTTAATGTCTTCCCAGTGATGTGGGAATATTTGGAAGAAAGAGTACATACATGATATCTTCCGAAAATCCACTTTAAGCCAACATACATGACATTTTCAGAAAACCCATTTTAAGCTTCCTGTCTCAAGCACATGTCAGCGACGGGGATATCACTGGATCTAAACCTTGAACATACTGATCCGCTGTCAATCCACTTACCAATAAGCTACCGGATCAGCAATAATGAAATATACTAGTCAAATACCATTACATATAAAATATCTTCAAAAGCCCTTTCAGTGAATATAGTATCTTCAGAAATTCCAATCAAACCAGTCGACTAAATTGACTAAAAATGCTTAAAACAAAGTTTAACAGAAGTTTCTTGACTCTAGTATACAACTGACGAGGCGAGCACTAGTTTCGAAACCTGCACCTACCGGCCTGTTCGCTATGTGTGGAAAAACTAGACTACATTTAATACTAGTGTATTGGTGGAAACACTGGACTACGACCAGCGATAAACTTTCTGATTTGACGGATACGATAATATTTACACAGGCGTAGCTTCTTGGATCTATTCAACGCCACTGTATGATAGCAATTAAATATAGACCTTTTCTATTTTAAATATTTTATAATTCAAGTAATCATAATCCAAGTTTAAACAGGATCGGGATACCAATAGATCTTCTCCAATCCTCTCTATCTCAAACACAATATGCCCATGCCATTCCATTCGTTTAAATTTTTGTAGCAATTTCTGGAGCCTAGGCGCTCACCAACCGAATGCCCTTTCTGGCGTTGGTTTGGATCTTATTTTTATGTCGCCTTTTAAAATACATGTAGTATACGGTTGGTCTATCCTTCGAGCAACCCGGCCACAACACGGATATTTTAAATATTTTACTATCATAGTAGAATGATGAGTGTCTAAAATTAGATACACATACAACGGTTAGAACCGGGAGCGTGTTGGCAAGTTTTTAGACAGTTCAGTAGGTGCAGGGTTCCAATCCAGTGCTCTCTCCGTCACTGACAAGCTAACGAGCAGGAAACTGACGTTAACATTAGCTTTAGTCTCTAAAGGCGACATTTAACATAAATGAATAATGAACTGAGAAACGGTTGCCGGCTTTTGCATAACTAGTAAAACTAAATGTTTAACGTATGATTCAGTTTCACAACGAATACTGTCAGAAAAGATCCGTCTGGGATTCGAGCCGATATCTGCATGCTTCCTAGCCTAGCTTGCTATCCACTCGGACATTTAATGGTACAAATGAAACAAGCAGACAAAATATCTCTGCAAACAATATAGAACGTCTAATTACAGTTTTAATTACAACACAATTGCAACAGATATAAACATATACATATATACAAGCCAGTGAAAACTTTAAAGCTATAAAGATGTCGAAAATAAAGTAAGACATTATTTCGACAAATCTTTGAAAGGATCAGAACAGGTCGATATCTAACTGCTAGACTTTAGAAATAGCCGTGTGTAACCTTTTCCAGACTTGCTATCACAGAAGTGCTTAATTCATAACATAACCTCTCAGCCCGGCCAGTGATTGTTTACTTTATAACACATGACATGTCAAAATCATCAAGTCGATCAAAGAAATATTGAATTCTTCTTAAAACTACAAAATGGATAAATGACTCCTGCTTAAAGCCTTATTGCATAGTATTATGTTGATAGAGTCAGAAATTACTATGGCTAAAGAATAAAGATTTTTAAAAGTTTATGGCAATTTACACGTTAATTTAATCTAACAGATATCAGTTATGTGTGATACCGTTATAGGATTTGAACCACACGCATACTCGTACGTAGTAGGAAACTTAAATAAAACGTCACTGACACAGCAAATTATAACCTCTCTGTGCACGAATAAGCGTGTGTGAGTGTTTCGTATATCATTAACTTCAATTAACTCAACTAATCTTACATGTATAAAAATTATAATAATTTAAAGTGTTTTTTCTATAATTATTGATGGTTAATTGAACAAATATTCAAGTAATAACCCTATTTTGGATAGACTTAATTAATTTCGACGAAATGACGAAAGAATATATAATTTTCACCGGGACTATTTGCTTAATAGTACCACAATATAACTAAAATTTAACTCTTCATGATCATTTCTCAGGATTTCTGGTTACTTTACAATACCCCTTAAGTGATTTTGCATATATACTGAAGCTTTAATGCTGGTACGGTTGTAACCATAATTTGCAAAATATACGCAGTTTTGCGCATGTAGCAACCCAAATAGTAAGCAAATGCAAACAAAAATCTAAGCGATTGTTAAGTCGAATCATCCACAGCAATGGACTTAGTGTTTTATTACGATAAACCTCGTTTAATTACACAAAGGTAGTTTCTTTCATTTAAATCCATTTAGCCAAGCATGTTTGCATACCTTTTATGTCATGTATGCATTTTGATTAAAGTTATATTAGCGCATTTGAAGAGCTCATACGGCAGCTGGCGTAGATATCCGATTAATCTTCTCGGCTTAACAGTGACCGAGCAGTTTAGGACATTATCTGAAGACTATCAGCGTTGTTAATGATTAAAACCATAATATATGCGCAAGAATTAATGCCTTAGAATAGTCAAATAAGAGACCACTTCTCAGATAATTCGTATGAATTAATTCTAACATTATTATATTATTTCCTTTACGTATTATGAATATGAAAAATGCCAGCGTAATAGAACCTTTATATAATATGAATAGGTTTTAAACTATCTTTTAAAATATAATTTTGTAAAAAAAATAGAAAGACAATAGTGGCTATTAAAGAGAATAACGTCAAAAGACACGTGTTAAAAGGTCAGATGATCGGCAGAGTATCCATAGGTGCGGGGTTCTATTCCATGATTTATCAGTCACTGACATTCTTAAAACTGACGTTAAATTCTGGTTTAATATCAAATAAGAATAACAGTTATGCTAACATGTAAACGCCTTTAGTCTACGACTACGCAAAGTTTACAAATATGAAAATGAGAGAATTTAGAGTGACACCTCCCATTAAAATAACTTTAGGGCCTATTAAATTAAGTTAATTAGATGAACAGAAACAACAACAACAATAGCGGATTCTAAAATACAGAGCGTCATTTTCATCATTAAATAAAGTTCAGTTCTGAATTTCCATGTCCATAACATGACATAAGACAAACAACAATCAGAGTGCCACTATCATCGAAGACAACATCGAGCACTACAGAGACAAATTCAAGTCGGCTAGCAAAAAAAAGATGATCCATAACATGCAAATTCCAAAATCCAGAAAATCGGTCCAAACATCAAAACGCCATGTCATCATACTCGGCAATCAACACGGACGGAAAGTGCTGGAAGATCTTAATTGAATCGAGTCACATCGACGAAGTATGTTTACAGAATCCGAGCAGGAGTCTTAGCAGACAAAACAAGGAGTCTAGGGTTTCATTATGCCGCTTCTTAAATCGCGCCTAGAATCCTGCGTAAACTTGCAGCTGTTACAGATGTCTGCGAGA
Source organism: Enchytraeus crypticus (assembly GCA_905160935.1). Lineage (NCBI taxonomy): Eukaryota > Metazoa > Annelida > Clitellata > Enchytraeida > Enchytraeidae > Enchytraeus > Enchytraeus crypticus. The sequence continues at coordinate 896,872 of CAJHZI010000552.1, read as the reverse complement.
AGAGTAACGTGGAAAAGGCGCCTATACCGCTGTGGTGAGAAGGGAGAGTATGGGATCATACCCCTGCTCAATTGCTGGACCCCGTTTTTAGCCAGTTCATCAATATTTGAAATCTGTCTATTTTATCGTTAACCGGTACCGGTTGGATGCATTATTGAAATTATATAAAAAAATAATAGTAATATAGGTTTAACGTCCGTTTCCCCACACAAGGAAGTCGTCAGGGACGTCATTTATACCCGCACATATACCCGTATGATTTTAGATGATGCTAGTTAATTTAGTGAATACTGATATTACTTCTTTAACTCATAGTAGGCCTACACTAGGCCCTATATGGTATTTATACATAGTATAAGCCATGGATTTATGTAATGTTGTAATAAGACGTTTAATCTACATCGCTATACGTTATAACGTATATAGCGATGTTGCTGTAGCAAATGTTATCGCAAACAATTTTTAGCTTCATCTCACATATGTGTAGCCTATTAACTGTTTATGCTATATCTGTTATCTGTAATTTGTTATGCTGTTTCTGTTTGAATTTCCGTAGTGTAACTTTCTGCAGTTGCAAAATTGAAACAAATAAACGAATATATTATTATTAATGGACACCAAGCTTGCATGATAGACTGGACACAATCGGTCCGAATCTCTGCGCACCGTCTCTAACATTAGCCCTTATGATATGGAAACAGACGTTAAATTTAGCTTTACAGCTTCTATCGCAATTCACATCTGCAATACTGTACTGAGGCCGCGCGGAGTGATACTATAATATCAATAGCTTAGGCTGGAGAGGTGGCCTAGTTGCAGTTTCTAAGTTCTTTCATTTGACGAATGTTTCTAACACTGAGCTCTTAAGAATGTCTTAATAGCTTAGAGGTAACGTCATGAAGTTTTAAATGACAGATCCTGAGGTGAATTGAACCCTCGTGGTTTCGAATCCCGCCGCACTGATCTGAGAGTAAAATCTCGGACATTCACTGGACTGGTTATACGGAAAATGGTCTAAATTGTGCATTGGTTTAAACATGATTTAATAAAGTGATAGATATCAACAGAGTTTATCATTTGACTATAATGCGTGTTTACTTATTCGCAGCTTTAGAATTAATAATTTTCTAATTCTCTCTCTATCTCTCTCTCTCGTAGTGCACTACCTACTAGCAGGTCCATGGCATATAACGCCTCCATTTTATAAATAGTCTTACACAATTTTGAGCAAGGGGAGAGATGATTGTCAGGTAGTGGATAGGGGTGTGAGTCAGGTAGCTGATTGGGGGGGGGGGGGAGTTAAGAAAGCAGTGGCTATTCGTTATTGACAGATACGGACAGATGGTTTGGATTTATTCATTGTAACATATTTCAATGCTACACTCGGAGCACATATATCCATCAATCCTTTCTATGCGTACGGGCTAATCTGCTTCGTCAGATTTACGCATTTCAATTTTGAATTCAACGAAGAAGATGGTCATTGTAAAATTGTACATGAAATATATGAAATAAGAACTCACAAATAGATATCCGTACAACTCTGACTCATCATCATCATCAATCCCAGTATAACCAGGGTCGGGATACGATTAGAACTTTCTTCCATTCGTTTAAGAAATTAAAATTTGTAGAAATGTCTGGAGCGCAAGCACTCACCAACAACGCCCCTCCTGAGGTTGAATTACCCTGAGGTTTATAAATATACTCCTCAGAAGTCTAGTGCTGGAGCAGATTATCAACTGACCCCCCAATAGACAAGTTATGTAATAAAATAAATTTCAATGCTCCGTGGTATTGATTTATAATCATAAACCATATTCAAAGGTCCAAGGCTTCAGTTCCTATTGAGAGTGTATTAATGGCTGTAATTCCGTATCGTTAATTCAGTAGATCTTTCGAAAACCGTAACCATTCGAATAGATGTTGCCTGTACTTAACTATCTCAAAATTAAGCTCTCATTAAATCTATAAAAGGTTCTCGGGAAGGAATTGGGGATGTTCCTTTATGTATATAAAATATTATAAATCTTTAAGTCAAGATTTATATACATAATGAAATTAACGAATACTAATGTATTCACAAATTCAAAAATCAAACATCAATTAATTGGTCATTAATTACATCTAACTGAAGGGCAACGGGAAATCAGGCTCAGAAAACAAACATTTCCAAAGCCATAGGCTACATAAGGTATGGATAAGACATAGACTTTGTGAAGGGATTAACTTGTTGATCTAAGGAGTGCTCTTATGGAGCGAGAAAGCAGACTTTGAGTATGAATATGTACCTTGAACCTGCCGCTTGGAAGTGAACAGAAGAAGAAGATGAGAATTACATCCATCGATAAATGAAACACAGAGAGTTAATTAAGTGACTAATTAATATTATTGTTATTATTAATTAATTGATTAATGAATTAATCATCATTGTATCGTTTGTTAGAAAATAGCTATCTCCATGTATCTCTCATAAATTCTCTCCATCTCTAGAGATTTTTCTATATATCTCTCTACCTTCCAATCTATCGATTTCTTTCTCTCGTCTCTCTCTCTTCTCTCTCTCTCTATCTATCTATGTATCTATATGCATCTATCTGTGTATCTATCTATCTCTCTGTCTTTCTCTCTGTCTGTCTGTCTGTCTGTCTATCCGTCCGTCCGTCCGTCCATCCATCCATCCATCCATCCATCCATCCATCCATCCATCCATCCATCCATCCATCCATCCATCCATTTATCTATCTATCTATCTATCTATCTATCTATCTATCTATCTATCTATCTATCTATCTATCTATCTATCTATCTATCTATCTATCTATCTATCTATAACAATCTATCTATCTCTCTCTCTCTCTCTCTCTCTCTCTCTCTCTGTTTATCTGCCCTACCTAGCCGTTCGTCAGTCACTTCTCGTTATAAATCTCTCTTTATATCATCTAATTCACATCTTATCTAATATCTACGTATCATTACGAGATATCAGCCCAGCGCTCCCACGTCGTACAGCTCACTGCAGTTTCTCCACACGACATAAAATATTAGCTTTAATTTATCGAAACATTGTACGCAAAACTTATCTACCTACCTACCTACAGTTAAAGTCAGTTACTTTTCACAAAATTTTACCATGGAAATCTCATTGCATTCCTAGTTTAATTGTTGACTTGGATTTTTTTTTCTCAAAACTACCTATTTATCTCTATCTACCTATGGGGACGTCCTTGACATCATCCTTAGATGAGGAAATGGACATTAAACCTTTATTACTATTATTATTATTTATTTTTTACCCCGGTGTAAAGAACCTGGGGTTTGATAAAAACGATTCAAGCAATACTACATACAATACTACATCGCCGCCCGGCTACTCGAGGTCATCAATCGACTTAAAAGAATTTATATTATTATTATTATTTTTAACTTCAAATTTGATAATTATGTAAATAATTTACTTATATAAATTTATTATTAAATTATTTAGAATTTTTTTTATTTAGTTGTTTAAATTATTATAGGAGGGAAAGAAGGGTATGCCTACTAAGCGGGGTGGGGGGTACTCCAGAAATTAACTTCAAAATTCGTGAAAATACTTATTTACATCCATTTGTGAAATATCTATAGTTATCCATGCGCAACTTACAGCTAATTCTATTAATTTCATATATATCATTATTTTAGAAGAGATTAACTGCAGATTTTGTACCGTGAACATTTTTACATTTAATTGCAGCCTTCGTGAGCATGCGTCAGAGCCTTCGGGCTTGTATGTTCAATTTTTCACGTCGTTCTATGCATGGAGTACCGAGTCATTGTGATTTTCGTGAAATTAAAATATCCATCTGTCTATTTATTAATTAACACTCATTTATTTTTCATATTTTTTTTTTCACTTGTAATTTTGAACTCAAGGCTCTGTAAATAAGAATTATTACGAGGGTGAGGGAGGGAAGAACTGAGAAGGGCTGTAGTTTGAGACGAAGCATAATGCAGCCGATGACATACAGTATCTAATGGACCACCCACACGCTGTGTGGCTTACTCATAACAACAATATCAACATCGACCCTCTATCAGAAACACTGTAATAGTAACTCGAAATTAAATTCTCTGAAAAGATACGAATGTTGTTCAATCCACGGCGAGTCTATGGCAGCTTCCATACGCAGTCTATCAGTCAAGTTAGAAAATAGAAAACTTTAATTGAAATAATAACATTCAGTCGTATTATATATTCTAGTATTAAATAATATTCTATATTATTATATTCTAGTATTAAATAATATTCTATATTATTATATTCTAGTATTAAATAATATTCTATATTATTATATTCTAGTATTAAATAATATTCTATATTATTATACTC
>CAJHZI010000552.1:835000-890000 GCA_905160935.1 Enchytraeus crypticus | reverse complement strand
TTCGTGGATACGATAATTACTTGCTTTAACATTGGCTGAATTACTCTGAAACACAACGACCAGTGAATGTATCAATTTCTACAGTTAAACTCTCAGCATCAAGAACAACAACAATACGACTACACTGCTACTGTCAGCCATGACATCATCGAGCACTACAGAGCCAAACCAAGCTAAAATGAAGCGGTCTAATAAACTATGAGAAATAAAATCTGGAAAAAACCAGTCCATAAATACCGATCTTACAACAATCTGGGCCGAACAGTAAAGGATAATAATTAAATAAATAATTTAATTAAATAATTTAATTACTATCCTTTAATTATTAAATTAATTATTAACACGTAAATATTAACACGTAAATATTAACACGTAAATATTAACACGTAAATATTAACACGTAAATAATTCGTAGGTGGTGCGGTTGAGTCTGCAGCCCTTACATAATACAGTCTGATGTTATAAGAGCAAGTCCATCTTGAGCAAGTCTCTATGTCTACAACTTGTTTTATATTCCTTCTGAGAATTCTGAAGGAAAGCTATAGGGGATGCCTATGTTTGATCAACAGGACAAATAATAAAGCATGCAGCTGATAAAGTATGCAACTGATAAATGTATATAACTTATAAAGTATGTAGCTGATAGAGTATGCAGCTGATAAAGTAAGTAGCTGATAAAGTAAGTAGCTGATAAAGTATGTAGCTGATAAAGTATATAACTGATAAAGTATATAACTGATAAAGTATATAACTGATAACGTACATAACTGATAAAGTATGTAACTGACAAAGTATATAACTAATAAAGTATATAACTGATAACGTACGTAACTGATAAAGTATGTAGCTGATAAAGTAAGTAACTGATAAAGTATGTAGCTGATAAAGTATGTAGCTGATAAATTATGTAACTGACAAAGTATATAACTAATAAAGTATATAACTGATAAAGTAAGTAGCTGATAAAGTATGTAGCTGATAAAGTATCTAAATGATAAAGTATATAACTGATAAAGTATGTAGCTGATAAAGTATGTAGCTGATAAAGTATGGAACTTATAAAATATGTAACTTATAAAAAAGGTAACTGACAAGATATGTAACCGTTTACTAAGCGTATCGTAAGGGCGACTGTGAAATCAACAAAGGAAAATCAAGTAAAATGTCATATTTTTCTGTCGCTCAACACAATATAAAGATTAAATTTAGACTCTGTTGAGTTATTTGCACTTAATTTTATTTAGGGCTGAGCCGGTGGTTTGTTGGCAACTTTCTCGACAGCGGATCAGTAGGAGCAAGGTTCAAATCCAGTGCTCTCCCCGACACTGACATGCTATTCGAGGAGGAAACTGACGTTAAAACTTACTTAGCTTTTGGCTTTTAATTGCTGCTTTAAGAATCGGCTAAACTGGAGCCTATAAACTATTCACAAAATTCGTGAAGAAAACTAAATGAAATGTAGATTAAAACTTTAAATTAATCAGAAGTGGTTAAACCAGCAGGATTTCAATTGCATGCAATGATATATGACCAAGTTAAAATTGAGAAATTGATCCCCAGGGAGTTTAATCGTCGACCGATATCGATCAACTATATTAATTTTTGTAGCCAATCAATCATCTGCCATACTAATCTTTTAGTATCTCTATTTACAAAACTTACCCTCAGCTCTCTTTTGTTTTCTATACTTTTTATTTCATTTTCTATTTAACTTTATTCTATTTTATTTTATGCGTGTACATGTATGAGGCCTATATGTTCTATTTTGTACCATTTATATTTTCTATATAATTTTACCCCTCTATCCTATCGCTGTAATCTTCACTGGCTGGAGCCAATGGCGATGTCGGTAAGCTATTCCACCGCGAATCAGTATGTGTGTGGTTCAAATCTTGGGCTCGCCCTTCACTGACACCGCTTTCCATTAGCTTTACCATCTTTTTAGACGCTTTTAAACGATTTTTACGTCAGTGTTTTAGAACTTCGTTTAATTAATGACTAGGGCTGAGTCGATAGCGTATCGGTATGTTATCCGGCTAGAAATCACTAGATACACGATTCCAATCCAATGCTCGACTATCACTAATATGCTTTTGAGACTGGAAACGACCGCTAAACTCAGTTTTATTAACTATCCGGCGAATGGTCGAGCCTTTTAAGAATGGAAAGTGTTTACACTAGGAGGTTAAAGGACGAATAGGCGCAGAATAGGATCACTGTAAATTGTTATGATCTACAATTTTTTAGATTTGATAGCGTTTAATGTATGATCCCCCAGGGCAATAGTTTATACGATTGCAACTGACTTTTATCGATTGGCAGCCTACACAGGTTCAAATGACTTTCTAGCACTTACTGTCAGTGCACGATGCTAAATAGCGCTCATAAATTTGCATCAAACATTAAGTAAAAGCTGCAAAGCCGATATTAACGTCAGTTTCATCTCTCGAAAGCGATATCAGAGACACGTGTGACCTCAGGATTTGAACCCGGCACATACTAAGGCTAGTCAGGCAGATCAACGTACTAAACTAAGTTAATTAGTAACATACTACAAAGCTAAGTTCAACGTCTGTTTCAGCATCCCAGAGATACTGTCATAGACGGTCGATAGCTTTGTTTCGAACTGATGGCCGTTCAAAAAACAAGCTTGCTACGAAATCGGCTCTTCTGCGGCTACAAACGAGGATTACTATCGTAGGCATAGTACATAAATAATGAAGAAATGAAGCGCGTTTAATAACACAAGAAAATTATTAGGTTAGTTTTGTTGATCGCTCTTCAAAACAGCATCCTAGCAATCATCGAAGAACATAGTGAGACAGTAACGTGTTCACTATAGAGACAGGAGGCCTTGGGTTCGTAATAGAGTCTGACCGCCTTCGCCACTGGGCTTGTATTCCTGCAGCAGAAGCTCATCTTAAGCTTAGCTACATTTTTATGCAAAATCAAGCGTGCATCATTTAGCCTAAGTCAACCCGATAACCCCACAAAAGTCACAACCGTTCGTAGTTATCCATAATAACACAGACTATCATAGTGCACATCAGTGGTAACAGAGTTAATTCATATGATTTTGGACTTATAAGGCATGCAGCATACATACATGCAGCATGCATACATGCAGCATGCATGTATGTAAATAAATAGTGTCTCTTGCAGCGCCAAATAAAGTCTAAGAAAAACTGTGCAACGGTAAAGGCCTACTCTGAATAAAGATTAGGCAAAATGACGTAGACCTGAGCATAAGCAGATAATATGGCTGATCCAGTAGCATATTAGCAATTGATTCATTGAAACACACGGTTCAGGGTTCAAATCTAAGGCTCTCTCTGTCACTGTCATCTGCGCTAGAGGCTAGGTTTTAGGTTTAGCTTTAATTCAAAGGAATTTTATTTTAGTTACAATTTTAAATATTTAATTATCCTGTTTGCTAGGATATCCTTTCCAACGAGCCGTATAGTATTGTATGACATGATGATATAGTATTGTATGACATGATGATACAGTATTGTATGACATGATGATACAGTATTGTATGACATGATGATATAGTATTGTATGACATGATGATATAGTATTGTATGACATGATGATATAGTATTGTATGACATGATGATATAGTATTGTATGACATGATGATACAGTATTGTATGACATGATGATATAGTATTGTATGACATGATGATATAGTATTGTATGACATGATGATATAGTATTGTATGACATGATGATATAGTATTGTATGACATGATGATATAGTATTGTATGACATGATGATATAGTATTGTATGACATGATGATACAGTATTGTATGACATGATGATATAGTATTGTATGACATGATGATACTATTAACTAAATAATTAATTAGAGCACGATAGCCAAGAAAACTATAGAATAAAATAGTACATTTCGCTAGAGGGCTATATACAGTATATATATATATATATATATATATATATATATATATATATAAATTTTATTATAGAAAATTTATAGTTCAACCACTGTAATAAGTAACTATGGCGTAACTATACTATCACATGTAACTATAATCACATGTAACTATACTATCACACACACTAGTAACGTTACTAACATATGTAACTATAATCACATGTAACTATAATCACACGTATCTATGCTATCACATGTAACTATAATCACATGTAACTATACCATCACATGTAACTCTACTATTTACATGTAACTATACTATCACACATCGTAGTAACGTTACTAACATAGCTCTCTACTTTAAACGTACCGCTGTGGTAACGACCACTGTTACACTAACAGCTGATCAGTGGCTGGGCTGATATAATAGAATCAACACCGGCTGACTGACCGACTGCGACGACCGATTGCCGTAGCAATAGTATTACAGAGCTAAAACTGTATGTAGGTTAAAGGTTAAGAGCGAAATTTAACGGCATTTTCCTGTCTCGAAACTTCGAAAGCATATTGGTGATCACGGGACGAGCACTGGATTGAACCATGCATCCTCATATCCGTTTTATGCTTCTTAAACTTTAATTTCCCCGTGTTGAGCCCGGGTGTAGCTGAGACTACTGTGACAAGCTGCCGCGTTTACGTAAGAGGCGACTAAGGCAGGCGCTAGGAAGGCAAATAGGACCAACATCACCATGAAATTTTGTCCCCAGGATTCTTGTTCTCTAAGTGCCGTGCCTGTTCCAAGCCTGGGCGGTCATGGTCATATTCCTCCATATGTCTCTGTTCATTGTTGCTCTGATCATCTCTGTTTCAGTTAACTGCATCCATTTGCTAAGACTCCTAATAAACATCATTCGTTGTCCAGGATTAAAAGGCATTTAATCCAGTATTGAACTGAGAAAGGCAACGGGAAACCGTAAAAAGCATACCGTACCGCAGCAGTCTGCTCTACCATGGCAAGCCAGATCGTTGCATACTTTGTTATACTATGGCATACCGCACGCTGTATGCTATGTTATGCTATGTCACACCGTACCGCTGCCTATTATGCTATAATCTAGCATACTTAAAGCTGCATACTATTTTAAACTATGGCATACCGTAACGCTATGCTATACCATGGCATACCGTACCGCAGCATACTATGCATAACGTGCATAGTTTAATAACGTGTAGCATAACGTGTGGCTGCATAGTATGCACAATTATGTAAAAAAGCTAAAAGCTAAGGTCAACGTCAGTTTCCTCACTCGAAAGCGATGTCAGTGACGGGGGAGCCTAGGATTTGAACCCGCATCCACTGGCTCCAGCCATACAGTACTTATGTATACAAAGCTATACTATGGCATACCGTACATCTGCATTATACGAAATACTGTAGCATGCCGTAGAGCTCCAGACTATAGTATACTTTGCCATACCTTACCTCAGCATACCATGCCATACTACGGCATACCGAACCGCTAGTAATTATTCATACTACATTATAGCATACCGAACCGCTGCTAACTATGCTATATTTTAGAAAAGTACAGCAAAGCAGAGTACACTACTAAAACGTAGCATATCACTCCGCAGCACTTTATGCCATGTTGTCGAACACCGTACCACAGCATACTTTGGAATACAATGGTTTGACGTACCGCAGCATATAACGCATTACCATGACTTACCGTATCGCTGGGTACTATGCTACACAATGGCATACTGCACCTTAGCACACCATGCTATACTATAGCATACCGTAAAGTTGCATACTATGCTACGCTATGTAAAACCATTATGTCTACTATGACATACCGTACCGCATTTATGTATACTATATCATATTATTATGTCTACTATGATAGACCGTACCGCATATATGTATACTATGTCATACTATTATGTCTACTATGATATACAGTATAACTGAGTACTATGCTCCATTATGTTACACCGCAACACTGCATGATATGCTCTACGCTAATATACAGTACCGCTGCATTCTATTCTCTACTCTAAAATACCATACTGCTGCATTTTATACTGTGCCATGATATTATTATTTATTTTTGTATCAACAATGTCCCCTTTTCGTGTAAAGTTTATCTAAACAATTTAGTACTTTTTGTTTGAATCCTAAGTTTAGTTTTCATTTTATATGAATTTATAACTTGAACGAAGTTAAGCTCTATCGCGCCGGTTAGTACTTTGTGGGCGACCACCTTGAAAGGCCGTTTTATTTGTTTTTCTGTTTCTGTAAATTAACATAGTCTTTTTTTGTTCACGTAGTTACACACATGACATACCGCATGTGCTACATAGTTTCCTTTCTTAGTTTCTGTTTTTGTAGTTTTCGTTATTTCCTCCATTCCCCTTCATGGTTATTGGTAATCGTTGCCTTTTGTTGGCGCATCAATTGCAGCCGGCGCTGATTTAATATTAACATTCCACTACCCTCGGGATTTTTCTTTCAGAGCTCTCAACACTCGGTCTTCCAAGGTGGTCGCCCACAAAGTACTAACCGGCGCGATAGAGCTTAACTTCGTTCAACTGACGCACAGCTTAACCGAGTGCGCTAATCCCGCCCCTTTACTTTTTGACAGTGGTCAGCTAGATAAGACGTATATCATCTTCCCTGACGGCTGTTGTTCATGTTTATACTAACTATCTGATGCTTTGTTTTATTTTGATCTCATTTTTCTTATATTTCCCCAATTTTGGTTTGATGTCAGCTCATTTGGTGTTTTTGAGTTTTGAGTATTTTTGAGTATTCTATGTTTCATACTTGCCAGCTATCGCAATTGTCAAGTATATTTTTGTGTTGTAATTTCAACTGAAACCGGCGTTGTCCAAGTTGTTCTAAAGCAAATCAACTGATACATCCTACAGCTGTTTTTAACGCTCTACTATGATATATTGTAACGGAGTAATGTCTGCTATACCATGATATACCGTGCCACTGTAGTGTATGCTCTATTATAGTATTCCGTACCACTGTATTGTATGCTCCACTTTGACATACCGTACAGCTGTATTCTATTATCAACTATGATATACCATATCGCTGTATTCTATGCTCAACTATGATATACCGTACTGTTGTATTCTATGCTCTACTATGATATACCGTTCAGATGATATACCTCTATGATATACTGTATTCTATGCTTTACAATAATACACCGTATTCTCTGCTCTGCCATGATCTACTGATATACAATACTGCTGCATATAATGCTCTACTATGGTATACCGTAACAATGCATTTTATGCTCTATATGATAAACTGTACCACTGGATTCCATTCTCCATTATGATATACCGTACTTCTGCACTTTATTCAATACTGTGATATACCGTACCTCTGCTTTCTATGATTTACTATGCTATACTGTACCGTTGCATACCATGCTGTACTTTGATATATTGTACAGCAGCGTTCACTGCTCTACTATGGCATGCCGCACCTCAGTATTCTAATCTGTACTTTGATGTAGCGTATCGCTATATTCTATGCTCTACTTTGATAAACCGTACCGCTACATTCTATGCTTATTATGATATACGGTACCGCTGTATTCTGTGCTCTACTATGATATACCGTAATCTATGCTTTACAATGATGTACCGTATTCTCTGCTCTACTATGACATACCATGCCGCGCAGTCAAATGCTCTATTATGATATATAGTCAGGTTGAGTTTTATTCTCTACAACGATATACTATGCCGCTGTGTCTCATTCTCTAATATGGTTTACAGTACCTATGCATCCTATGCTCTACTATGATATACGGTGCCATTTTATTTTATGCTCAACTATGATATACCATACTCTATGCTTAATTGTGATGGACCGTATTCTAAGCTTTACCATGGTGTATTGTACCACCGAATTCTTTGCTCTACAATTATATAGCGTACCGCTGTATTCTATGCTATAATATTATATACGGTTCAGTTGCATTTTATGCTCAACTATGATATACGGCACCACACGAAAAATAAATCACTATATTTCCTTTTCTCTATAAAAACTAAATTTAATGAGAAATTTCCCAAAACTAAAAAAAAGAAAAATAAGAATATCATTGATTCACCAGATGGCGATAGACAGTGAAACTTATTCACTAAGGGCCAAGCGTATTGCATATTAAAAAAATCCTTAAAGTTTAAAGATTAACGAAGCAATTGTAATTATAGTTGCTCAAGCAAAATACATAAAATATAATCAAGCAATTCATTGACAATATCACGTATCTTATAACATCCTGATGTAACGCAGGATAAAATTTGGAATTAATCGATTAATTAATTTATATAGTCCTAAGAATTAATCGGCCCAATTAATTCCTAGGACTATATGAATTAATTAATCGATTATTTACGAGCACTTAATTAATTCGGTTGATTAGTGAAGTGCTCATTATAAACATAGTCGGACTGTTCGGGCTCCCTCTCGTACCCCCCTAACCCCCTTAAAACATATTTACACCTAGAAATTGCCATAGAAACAATGAAAATATAGTTTAAAATTTTTATAGTCGGGGCTAAGGGGGGGGCCCGGGCCCCCTGGCCCCCCTGGATCCGCCACTGGATCTGTCTCTTGAGCATTGCAATTCCTTCAGTTATATGGACCTTTCATAAAACTTGTTTACTTTGAAAAAGTCACATAGTATATTTTCTTATTCGTCGGAGGGCGCCACTGTGCACTCAACAGTTGACTTTTTATAAGTGGGCTTAGCGTATAGGTCAGAAGACTGAAAGGCTTCTCTTCTAGACTAAGGTGTACCTCAGTAACCTGAAAGTGAATGTCCGAAATTTTACTCTCTGATCAGCTCTACCGGGAATTGATCCCAGGACCTCAGGGTCGACATTTGAAACTTTATGCCGTTATCCAATGCGCTTACACACTGAGCCACCAAGACAGTCTACAGTTGACTGTTTTACGGCAGGCATTTATAACGTAAGATATCTCACAATTATAAGGTATTTTATATAGATTATCTAGACATATTAAGTGCAAATGACGACATTGCTTTTTAATCATTTTATAATTAATTGAAATATAATTTCCTTTATAATTTTTTAATTAATGTCATTCTCTTAACAAATGAAGAAATACCTAATAGGTATATGCATATGTATTAAACATTGTCTGCCGTCACACACCCCTCCCCACGCCCCCCACTGCCCACCTGGCTTTGTTTATAATCTGTGCACAGCTGCCAATACATATTATGAACGGTCTATATAAGCCATTTTTGAAAAAAACTAAGTCATTCGTGAACGACTTATTTTCTGTTTCGCTACGATTTTTTAACCAAATTCGTTTTTCATCTTAAACCAAAGCATGTCGTAGGCAATGCTCTTGAATTTCCTTAAATAATTATCTCAGCATTTCGAAAAGGCTTTGATAACTAAAATTATTTAAGGAAGGAAATGGGAAGCCATCATTTTTCAAAGCAATTAGGTAAAGTAAAAATAGATAAGTAAGTAAAGTAAAATTAAGTTTCTAAGTAAGTTATTAAGTAAGTAACTAAGTAAGTAAGTAATTAAGAAAGTAAGAAAATCAGTAAGAAATTAAGTAAGTAAGTAACTAAGTAACTAAGTAAGTATGTAAATGTTAATATAAGGATTTGTTACCTTAGCGAAGGACTCAACTTATTGATCTATGAAATGCCCCTGCTGAGCCTGAACTATTACTTTGAGTATGAATATGTACCTCGGACCTACCAATAGGCAGAACACTAGAGATAGAGAGAGAGAGAGAGAGAGAGAGAGAGAGATAATGAGAGAGAGAGAGAGAGAGAGTGAGAGAGAGAGAGAAGGGCACGTGCAAAAGGCCTATCTAAAAGGTGCTGTAATAATATCAATGAGATGATAATGCATCGCTATGAGTGACTGCAAATATTGTCACTCATCTCATATCCTGTTAAACAATTTTAAATTTGAATTCAAGAGCGCCTCCTATAATAAATCGCAATGTCAATATAACACCCGGCACATACGAGCTAATCCATTACTTTATCATTATATCCCACTTGTGAAGGATTATTGCTGAATGAATTGTACCTTTATTTATTGATACATAAATTACTGAGAATATCTCAATGGCATAGGGGTAAGGTCTTAAAAATTGACTACGATATTGACTGTTGTTTTAACTACTGTAATTAATATTATTATATTGACTATACTTTATCTACTACTAAATTGACTACCATATTGACTACCATATTGACTACCATATTGACTACCATATTGACTACCATATTGACTACCATATTGACTACCATATTGACTACCATATTGACTACCATATTGACTACCATATTGACTACTAAATTGACTACCATATTGACTACCTATATTGACTACCATATTGACTACCATATTGACTACCATATTGACTACCATATTGACTACCATATTGACTACCATATTGACTACCATATTGACTACCATATTGACTACTAAATTGACTACCATATTGACTACCATATTGACTACCATATTGACTACCATATTGACTACCATATTGACTACCATATTGACTACCATATTGACTACCATATTGACTACCATATTGACTACCATATTGACTACCATATTGACTACCATATTGACTACCATATTGACTACTAAATTGACTACCATATTGACTACCATATTGACTACCATATTGACTACCATATTGACTACCATATTGACTACCATATTGACTACCATATTGACTACTAAATTGACTACCATATTGACTACCATATTGACTACCATATTGACTACCATATTGACTACCATATTGACTACCATATTGACTACCATATTGACTACCATATTGACTACCATATTGACTACCATATTGACTACCATATTGACTACCAAATTGACTACCATATTGACTACTAAATTGACTACCATATTGACTACCATATTGACTACCATATTGACTACTATATTGACTACTGTATTGACTACCATATTGACTATTATACCGATTATTATATTGACTACTGAATTGACTATTACCACTCATCACCACTTGATTAGACTCAGTGGCGATGTCGGGTAATATATTCGACCGCGAATCAGTATGTGCGGGGTTCAAACCCTGGGCTCTCCCGTCACTGACATCGTTTTCAAGTGAGGAAACTAACGTTAACATTACCTTTACCAGCCTTTTTTTTACTAAATTGACTATTAGATTGACTACGGTATTTATTACTATATTGACTACTACCGATATATTGACAACTATCTTGACTACTACGCTAAATATTATTTTGAGCATAATATTGACCATTATATTTATTACTATATTGACAACTATCTTGACTACTATATTAATTTTTATACTGACTACTATATTGACTACTTTATCTACTACTAAATTGACTACCATATTGACTACCATATTGACTACCATATTGACTACCATATTGACTACCATATTGACTACTATATTGACTACTATATTGACTACTATATTGACTACTATATTGACTACTATATTGACTACTGTATTGGCTACTATGTTGACTACTGTATTGACTACTGTATTGACTACTATATTGACTACTATATTGACTACTGTATTGACTACTATATTGATTACTATATTGACTACTGTGTTGACTGCTATTTTTACTACTATATTGATTGGTAAAGCTAAAGCTAAGTTTAACGTTAGTTTCCTCACTAGAAAGCGATGTCAGAGACGAGCGAGCCCAGTGTTTGAACCACCCACATACTGATCCGCGGTCGAGTATCTTACCGACATCGCTACTGGCTCCAGCCATTGACTACTGTAATGACTTTTATATTTACTACAATATTGACTGCTTTATTTACTTTAATATTGATTGCTGCATTCATTTTATGCTGATTCTCAAGACAGAGCAGTAGCTAAAACGTTGCACATATTGGCTTGAGTTTAATTTAGAAAGGCCTACAAATCTTAATTGCGCAAATAGTTGGATACATATCTTCATCCTTTGCTACTGATGCAATTACGGAGTCGTAATCCTGGAACTATCTCGATGAGTCCCGGAGCAGCTAGAAGCGGAAGATAAGTTGTCCGGACTCCTCCAGAAAAAGGTTAGGTTATTTACGCGGAGAAGCCGATAGGAGTTCATTCGTTAAAAGCTTTCCAGAACCTTTGCCATCAGAGGAAAGGTATGCGTCAAAATATAATATATCATTTTTCGTAATTCGACTTTCTAAGCAGCGTTAGTCAAAACTATCTGATAAGTTACTGGCTAAATGATAGATTGGTTAATTGATTGAATGATTGACTATTTGCTTGATTGATTATTTTATTTATTGAATGATTGATTGATTTCTTAATTGATTGATTGATCGACTCACTGATTGATTGATTGATGGATTGTTTGATTGATTGATTGATTAATCTAAGCACTTTATGTAAAAGTTAAATTTTTCAGGTATTAAACTACTTTTATCTGCTGAAATACTTGGCGTTTTGTGCAGCCATATGGCACAAAATTATATGGTTCAAAACGCGAGCGATTGAATTAATTTACAACTTAATTGTTTAGCGTACTATACATTTATTAAATTCTCGAATATTGGCACATAATAATAATTTACATGTATGTTCAACAAGCTCAAAGCGTAGATCTTCATTTAACACTTTCAAAACTTTAAAGCAACGATACACTGATATTGGGTTTATTTTAGTAGACCAAAACCTTTGGATTAATTTTAATGGACCAAAAAATTAAAAATGCAATAGGCCTACATTCTGTGTTGTATATTGTTCGCTCAAGTGTTGAATAAGTGTTAAAAATGAAAACATGCAAATAATTTCAACAACAGAAGGACACTGAAATGCGTAGCCTTTCGAAATACATAAGCTGCATATTATAATGAAGTTACCATCGATAATGCCTTCTAGTAATCTTAGTAGTGCCATAATGTTGAAAGATAAAAGCAATTTTAATTCAACATACAACAAATATAAAAAACAGTTTAAGTGGTGACAGATCTTTGAACGTTCTAGACTTTACTCTCGGATCAGCTCGATCAAGAATAGAATCTGAAACTTCAAGAACAGCCACCTAGAACTTCATAGCATTACCTAACGCTCTACCGAGGAGCCACTATAAGAAACAAAATCATCACACTATAAAATAGGCTTAGATGTAAAATAGCTCAACCCAGAATTAAACCCAATTCCATCCATTTTTCGAAGAGTCTGCCATCTCCTTTTCAAAATGTTTTTAACTTTGACTCGGGTGCGCTTTTAAATTCTTATCAGCGCTTACAGTACTGGTTAGGCTGGTGGCTTGCTGGCAAGTTGTTAGACAGCGGATCAACTGGTGAAGGGTTCAGATTCAGTGCTCTCTCTGTCATTGGCATGGTATTCGAGCAGGAAACTGACGTTAAATTTGGCTTTAGTATATAAGAAAACTAAGCGTTTGCATAAATAAATGATCAATTAACTACATAAATCACTGTGAAGAACTCTGAAACTACTTTTTCTTTCTACTTTTCGCTCGTGATCTAACAACAACAATAACTGAGAATATTCTAATTTCAATCCAATGTTTTCACCTCGCAAAATTTAAATTTACGTGAAAATATTAATTTCTCGTATTATTGCACTTCATATTATGACTATGTACCTGCACTTGATAATGTAATATAAATGTCCATTTAATGGCTGTAATTAGTCATATCAAGAAAGGTATCCTATATGGTAAAGATCCGGAGTATTTCCAAAGAATTTGTAAAGCTACATTTCTTTGACTGGAGCAAGTGAGGATGTCGGTAAGGTATTCGACCGCAGATCTGTATTGCGTGCTACAAATCCTGTGCTCACACGTCACTGACATCGCTTTCGAGTGAGAAAACTGACGTTAACCTTAGCTTTATTAGCTTTTTAAAACTAGAATGATATGGAGTTATTTACTGACCTAATCCCCCAATCTCGCCTCTCGCACTCTGATCTAGGCTGACCCAACAGATGACCAGCATAGATCAAGGTTTAAGTAAACGAAGCGTCACAGCTTTCGCTTTGTTTTCGGTTGTTGAAATGTTAATGGTTGTGCTAGGAAAGAAATGATGCATCAGCTGATGCTGTCAGCTTGGCTCTAGTCTGACATCTATACGCAATGAGAGGTGAGAGAGATTTGCAGTGCATGAGAAAAAAGTGAAAAAGTTAGTTTTTGACGGCTGAGAATGGATGAAAATTTAAATTTAGAACCCGAAGTTTGCAAAAACAAATGAATAAATGAGCAAAAATGTCAACAATTAATTGTTGATAGTTGGTAAAGTTCACATAATATATAGACCAGATCTAAAGAATTTCCAGCTCAATTACCAAGATTCACCTATACAGTTATTAGTTTAAATGACTATATTCAAAATCTCTTCCATTTTGGTAGCACAAATTGCTTATAACTCTGCTTTTGGAGTAATCCACATTCAATGGCCATTTTCTTTCTGTGATTGACTTTGGCATTGAACCCAATTCTCCCATAATCATCTTAGTTCACCCTCTTTCAATTTACCAAAATCCCCCGTATAATTTTATACATTTTTAATTATAAAACCAAAGAGTATAAACGATAAATTACCATAAAATTTGTAATAATGATTTGATAGATTTATGTACGTTTAACCCGCCATTTGCAGAACTCAATGGATATATACATGTACCTGTAAATATACATGTATATAAAGATTGATACAGAAGAGAGAGAGAGAGAGAGAGAGAGAGAGAGAGAGAGGAGAGAGAGCGAGAGAGAGAGAGAGAGAGAGCCACATTTAAAGAATATTTGTTAAAGATATCTAATATTCGCTAATATAGATAAGCAATCTGCATAGTTAATTGATCGATCAGTATTAGAGTTACTTTTTGCAAAATTTTATCGATTAACAATTTGATTGATATATAACAGCAGACGGGAGTTAACTTAGCATCGTAGCTTTCATTGGGTTGAAATATAGCTATACTGGTTTGGTTGAAATATACATACTATACTGGTTGGGTTGAAATATAGCTATACTGGTTTGGTTGAAATATACATGCTCTACTGGTTTGGTTGAAATATACATGCTCTACTGGTTTGGCTGAAATATACATGCTATACTGGTTTGGCTCTGAGAAGGGTAAGGTGTGGCTCAGTAATGTGCCGACGCAATGAATAATGTACTGACGATTAGCTAAAGTGGAGCACTTACTCCAACATTACCGACACTTTCTTAAATGACTCTCCCTCTATTAGAACAACTGATACGGCTGACTCATTTGTAGCTTGACTTACACTCGAATGGCTCTTTCATTGGCAATGTACTAACTCTCGATAGTTTAAATTTCTCTTCATCTTCTTCTTCTTCTTCTTTTTATTCTCTTATTCTTCTTTTTTCGTCTTCTTCTTCTAACACACGGCATAACCAATAACGCACTTCCTACCAATTCTATCATCAGCCTTCCTTTTTAATATCTGTATATGAATTTGTTATAAGATCATCAAAATCCCACGTCTCTGTCTTCCCCTAACACTTTTGCCTTGCAGTTTTGCTTGAGTATATTCTTCGGGAAACCATCCTACCCAATTTACATTTATCAATGAGAAAATAATGCTCTAATGCATGTAATAATCCGAAGGTTCGTTTTCTCGTTCATTCAATATTCTGCATTAATCAAAATGGGTAGATTTTGAAAATTGTTTCTTTTGCAAAATTTTACTAAAACGATTAAAGTATAACATCCCTGAAAGTCCATTACATCATCCTTGCATGAGGAAACGGACGTTAAACCTTTATTATTATTATTATTATTATTATTACTATTATTATTCTCTCTAGAATTGGTATGCTGACAGCCATCCGAAAATGATAGAAATAAGTCTCCCTAGTGTTCTATCCATAGTATCCTAGGACAGGTCCGTGGTACATATTCATTCGCACAGGCTACTTTAGCGCTCATTAATTTAACTTATTTTTAAATTATTTAAGAGCACTTTATTGATCAATTAGGTGGTGCAATCACAAAGGCTAAGTTTCTTCTGAACTTCAATATTAGTGTTGCTTTTATCTTTGAAAATAAGGAGTATGATAAAGTTTTCCATTTCATTCCTCTGAGATTTAAGTGAAACAAATATTAACGTTAATTGAATTTGTTAACTAAATTGTTAATTGAATAGATGAACCCGAATTTTTGTAATTTTTTTGGTGAATACATGTCTCCAATAATCTATGGCGTGATATGCTCATATTTTATTTTTACTCTTATTTATTTAATTCAAGCGTAAGAGGCCAAATACCTGAAAAACACCAACAACAGTCGAGCCTAAAGAAACTCAACTTTCACTCTCAGAGAGAAAGAGAGAGAGAGAGAAAGAGTGAGTAAAATGAGGGGAGATAGAGTAAACGAGAGAGGAGCTAGTCACTATGGAATATAATCTCTGTAGCTACTTATCGATGTTTTCTATTTTAGTTTAAGTCACTTACGAAGTAATTTCCTATCATTAACATCGTCATTATAATCATCGTCATTATCATCATCATGATCTAATGATGTTTACACCTCCAAAGATTGCCCTTAGGATGTAGATTTAGAAAGTTCCCAGCATTCAAAATAAGTAATGTATGCAGATTCTTTAAGTTAACATTTACATTCAATGAATTTTTTCTTGCATAATCTCGGTAACTATGAATACGTATTAGTGTACAGTATTAACTCTTAAATTGAGATTTTTGTTTGTAAACGATGACTCAATGCATGTTTCAAGCTTTGAACCAGAAATTGAATCGACTTTACTGGTCTATGTGTATCTTATGGACACTATTTTGATACATCTGGAATGAATTCAACTGGAATTGATTTCCTGCTAATGGGATAATTATGATGTTTTCGTGACCAGTGTGGAAACATTCTGCGTGAGGTCTGATGCACGTTTTTATAAATGCCGGTAGCCCAAATTGGTTCCAGGATCTCAGATTTTGAATGGCTACACCCATACAATAAAGGATATATTGAACATGTTCATCATTATCATCAGCCTCCCTTGAATCCCAGTTTAAGCCAGTTTGTATGAGAGTTTCAAAGCTATACCGCGCAGTTTTTTCAAGGTTTAATTATGAAACAATTAATCTCCGCCGTTGAATTAATGTAGTTTCAACCATAAATCATCATCATCGTCATCATTATCATCATAAATATCATCATCATCATCATCACCATCATCATCAACAACTTCTTCCCTTAATCCCAGTTTAACCCGGGTATGGATACAAATAGACTGTCTCAAATCTTATCTGTCCTACACCACACCACCAGCCAGTCCCCTATTTGAGACTTCTTCAACAATATATATTTTTAAATAGATATTATACAAATATAACTGATAATATATTCTATATCTTTGGTTATACTAGAACTTAACAGTTTAAGCTAAGTTTAACTTCAGTTGTCTGCTAGACAGCATGTCAGTAACGCGGAGATCACTGGATTTGAACCCTTAACCTACCGATCCGCTGTCGAACAACTTAATTGTCAACATGCCACCGACTCAGCCCAATATAGGCCTAAGCATAATCAATATAATATATATTTGGAAATTTATGTTTAAAATTCATAAGGATATGATTAAGTTCTACACGTAAGTAATTAAAATCAATTTCAACTTCTATTATTGTTATTAGATAGGATCCCTTTGAAATGAAAATCAATATTTGAGATCAGTATATTGGTGTTTAAAATCAATATGTCCCCTGAGCATGAAGACTGATAATTAGTTGATTGTAGGTAAACATAAAAACTGGATTCGAGATGTGGAAGTAACGGTTCCAGTTTTGGGATCAACCCTCAACTATATGCCGTACATAGTTTTCAATATATTGAAATATATCTTCTCTAAATGATTTAACATTTTGATTTGACTTTAAAAGTTAATGAAGAATTACAGTAAAAAATTATAATATTCAGCTAGATAATGTAAGCATTTTAATTTTTAAGAAAGGACATAATTTATTTAGATATAACCTTTTAAAGTACAAGTAATAGTCCTAATCTGATTAATAGTATTATGGTCCCTTTTCATCTTCTTCACTATATCCCCCTCACTGTAAGATTACTTCTTGATTGTTTGCATGAATCTGTAAGAAAAAGTTTTAAGATGAAATTTAAGCCTCGGACTGGTAAACATGAAGATGCTCTGTAGACCGAGATATATAGAAACATAGTCAGAGAAAAACTAATAAAGAGAGAAAGAGAAAGAGAGAGGGAAAGAAAGAGAATAGGGAACGACAAAGAGAATCGGGCAAGAGAAAAAAGGGAAATAGAAAGAGAATGGGAAAGAGAAAGATAATGAGGGAAGAGAGAGGGAAATAGCGAGGGGGGAAGTGGGTGTATTATATTTACAGCAGTTCCGTCAGTTACAATCAGCTGACGGATTTGTAAACAAAAGCGAGTTAATTACTTACTGGACATGTGTTACATACTGTGGAACCCCCCCCCCGTCTCTATAGTCCCTACAACCCAACAAAACCCAATCCTACCCAATCCTACCCAACCCAACCCAAACCAACCCAATCCAACCCAACCCAATCCAACTCAACCAAACCCAACCCAACCAAACCCAATCCTACCCAACCCAACCTAATCCAACTCAACCCAATCCAACCCAACCCAATCCAACCAAACCAAACCCAACCCAATCCAACCCAACCCAACCAAACCAAACCCAATCCAACCCAACCCAGTCCAACCCAATCCAATCGTAGCCTAACCAGCATAATTCAATCAAATCAACATTTCTAGGCATATCATATTTCTCAAGCAGCATCATAGACATTTCATATTTCTCAAAGCACACATCAGGCTACTGCCTAATAAAGTGAAAATGCGGTGAAACAAGTTTACATTTTAGTTATTCTAGCTTTCTAATATTAGCTTTATAAAGTTACAGCAGATATTAGGCGCACATAGGTCCTCACATTTTTTTGCTTCTTGCTGGCTCTTCAAAGAGCACACTATCAATTTATCCTTCATAAAAGGCTATGCCCTTTTATGAAGCTTATCCAAACATGAAAGAATGGATAAGCTGTAGCTTATGTCTGGAGAATATTACAGCTTCTGAAGTGGTTTCCGTTCCCATCCTCAGTTCTTGCTTTGTTGCATATTACGTCACGTGTATTTTACGGTTGATCTATACTTCAGTGCCCCGAACACAACACGGATAATTTTAGCATTTATGAAATCTAAACCTTATGGTTCTACATGTATAATTAGGAGGTGAATGTTTAGTGAAGTCTTCTGTAATATCATTTAAAGAGTTTCCTTAACTTTATTCTCGTACCCTTTAATCAATCGTAAATTAGTCGTCTATTACGAAGAGTACAGTTTCCTGTGATCTAATCTTAAGACTCACAGAACCGCTGGGAGATTTCCAGAGTATCGTAAGAATATAGTTTTCAATACTTATTTCGGTAACTGATTTGATTGCGTACAGTTGGCGGTGTGTCTATTCTAGAGTTTCGAGGATGAAACACGGGCTGGTCATATAATATTTCATAGGGATGATGTCTGACAACAGATGTAAGATGCTGAATGGCTTTGTATGGCGTCAGAATCTTGTGACTCAGTCTGCTTGTATATGCTGCTCGTTCATTTCTTCATTCTGACACTCTCTTTCTCTCTATCTCTCTCTCAATTTATCTTTCTTTGTATTTTATCTTTATTTGTATCTTCTTCTACGTGATTCTTTCTCTCATTTTATCTATCTCTCTCCCTCTCTCTCTCACTCTCACTCTGTCTGTCTATATATATATATATATATATATATATATATATATATATATATATATATATATACTGTATATATATATATGCATGTATAGTCGTCATCGTGTGGTGTTTTGGTGCCAGTTTGTGTAGAGTCTGCAAGATACGTCCCTGACACTGTCTTAAGGCGAGGAACCGAACTTTAAATTATTATTGATTGGTTGATTGATTGATTGATATATGTATATGTATATATATATTATTTCTTTATCTCTCACTCCCTCTCTCTCTCTGACTATTCATATATGATATTCGCTCACAAGCATGCACACACACACACACACACTCACACATACACACACACACACACACACATATACAAGCACACACAAGCACTCATAAGCACATTACTCACACATGTTAACTTCTCGTCTCAGCGAGTAACAAGTTAGCTTTAGTTGCTCTCTGTTATTTCTAGAGTGGCAGTGGTAGAGATAGGGTAACCGTAGATTCTCATTCTCAGAGAAATTCTCTCACCTTAAGTGAGTAAAATTACGGAGATCTATCGGAATCTTTGACTTAGAGTAAACCACGATATTGTTGCAAAAAATAGTAGTTAATCATCTGAGTTACTTGAATATTTGTTCAATAACTTATACAGTAAACTTTTATAATCCTTCCAATAATATTTTAACTTTCTTACTTAATATAAACAATGAACTAATAAATTTGGATATTGGATGGAATGTACAGTATCCTAGGCTACAATTTGACAAGCCTACCAATAATTATCGTCATTATCGCTGGTAATATATCAGTATCGTTCTCTCTAGTGTTCTGCCAAGAGCAGGTCCAAGGTACATATTCCTACTCACATACTGCTTTCACGCTCCATAAAGAGCACACAATCGATTAATCAATCTTAGTTAATCCAATCACAAGTGGTTATGCCATTTCCACACCTACATGTATAATGTAATCTATAGCTTGGATGTAAGATGGCTTCTGAGATGGTTTGATTAGTAAGCAATAAATTATTAGAGGAGTTTTCCATTCTGAATTGCTGTTGCTGATTGTATTACCTCACAGGGCTTAGGCTGTTTGTGGTAACCGTCTTATTCTTGACTAATTGTTTATTTGCAAGTTAATTATATTTGTATTTATTATTATTGTGACAAGATAAAGACATAAAGGTTTGAAGGTTAGTTGAGTTAATATATAATTTACTTTTAAGAAATATTACAAATTAAATTTAGTTTATGCAGCCATACAAAAAAAACTATCACAATCAAATAGCCTGTGATCTTAGTTACAAGAAAATAAGGTTTTACATAACAATTAGAGGAAGACCAAGATCAAGACCGATGGATGATTTTTCGGCGCTCGCGTTGCGATAAGTGGAGGAATTCTAGGAGGAATTGGACTTGCCGTTGGGTCATGTTCTGAAAAGAGTAGGAGTTTAAGTAGAGTAAAAATAGTAAAGTTTCAAATGACTACTTTAGGAAAATTATATAAATAAAAGATTGTGAGAGAGATAGTTAGAGAGAGATATAGATAGCGTGTGAGAGAGACAGAGAGATAGAGATAGAGAGTGACAGAGAGATAGATATAGATAGATAGATAGAGAGAGAAAGAGAGAGAGAGAGAGATAGAGACAGAGAGAGAGAGAGGAGAGACAGACAGAGACAGAGAGATAGAGAGTGAGAGACAGAGAGATTCACAGAGAGAGAGAGAGAGAGAGAGAAAGAGAGAGAGAGAGATGAATATCCTAGTTACAATCATTAGCCCGTAATGTATACGTGATGATTTAACTGTATGTAGCATATCCCATGCTACACTGGAAACAATTAATTCACCGTGTATTTACCTATAGCTGCCTATAGTGAATGGCCATTCAGGCGATGGCAGGGTAATTAGCGTCATGTAGCAACTTAATTAAGCCATCTGACCAGTTTTGTTGTCGAGTTTGATAGGTAAAATCGCCTAAGGTTTTGATTTCTATAATCTTTGCGAAATCGAGGCATTTCTTGTTTCAAATCTATATAAATTATTGTCAGCTTTTGATCGTACTATATAATAATACTATTATTACTATTAAAGTGTGAGAGACAGATATAATAACACGCGAAGGGAAGCTACATGACAAATCATATGAATTTCGTAATTGTGTTGTTGTTCGTCAAGTATTGTATTTGACATGGCATCGAGGACGTGATTACACTTTCCTGGCTTTCTGTTTTGCCGCTTATTTCTTCTTTCTACAAATTTTTAATACTAATCGCTGCTTATAGCGCTAAACTTTACAGTTGGAACGGAGTTAAGACAAATCTTTAATCACTTCAATATTTTAACTTGTCCCCGTTGTGTATTTGATTTCTAAATACAAAGGTTCAACTAAATGTAAATGTAATGTAAAGGTAAATCAGGACCTGCTCAGCTAAAATATTTCACTTCACAAACTTGAATATTGCCTGCAAAATTTAATCTACCAGTCGGTCGAATTTCACAGCTAATTTAAAGAATCTCGGCCATGCTCGTTTTAGCTGCAACTCGTAATATAGTCAACAGTCAAGTGATGTATAAACGATGGTTGAACAAGTGCGACACTAGCTAAGATGATTAATAATAATATTAAATTTTAATATAATATAATAATATATAATTGAATATATAGTATTATATAATCTATATAATATATAATTTAATAATATAAAATATATATTATTATATCTATATATATATAATGTTATTAATTTCTTAGTGCACTGCCTACTGGCAGGTCCATGGTACATAACGCCTCCACTCTTCTCTGTCTTCCGCCTTCCTCTTCATTTCCACATATGTGTGGGTCTTTAAATCATCTAACATACCTAATCTCGGCCTGCCCCTGCCTCTTTTTCCTTCCATTCTACCTTCTATGACCTCTTTTAATAGACCTTCCCCCCTTAGAATGTGTCCTATCCATCTCTTCTTCCTATTTCTTAATACATTTATCAACTGTCTATCTGTGCCAACTCTCTCCAGGACTTCCTCATTTGTAACCTTTTGAGTCCAGCTAATCCTCTCCATTCTTCTCCAAATCCACATTTCCAATGCCTCCAGTTTCCTAATATCTTCCTTCCTTAAGGTCCATGTTTCACATCCATACAATAGCGTGGTCCAAACCAAAGTTTTCACTATCTTTATCTTTGTGTCTTTCTTTAGACTTTTTGTTAATAGTTCTTTTCTACTACAAAGGCCGCTTTTGTTTGTGCAATCCTACTGCATATTTCCGTCTCACATTTCCCATCCTCGGTTATAGTATGACCCAAATATTTGAAGCTCCTTACCTGTTCCAATTTCGTAACCATTTTTGTGAT
This sequence comes from Enchytraeus crypticus, assembly GCA_905160935.1. NCBI lineage: Eukaryota > Metazoa > Annelida > Clitellata > Enchytraeida > Enchytraeidae > Enchytraeus > Enchytraeus crypticus. The sequence continues at coordinate 866,942 of CAJHZI010000552.1, read as the reverse complement.
GCTAACTTCACCATTATTATTGGCACTCTCATAACCTTGGTCTTTTTTATTTAATCTTCATGCCATATCTTAGGGCCGTATCATTCAGCCTATCCGTTATCTTCTGCAATCCAATCTCGCTGCCCGCTACCATTCCTTGGTCATCTGCAAATCGTACATCTTGTAACAAATTCCCTCCTACTTTTATTTCTTCTTCCAAGTCTTCCATGGCTTCCTCCATCATTGCCTCAGCGTAAACAGCAGCGGCGAAAAGCTACAACCTTGTCTTACTCCACGTCCTATTTCACCTTCTTCTGAGTATTCTTGTTGGATTTTGATTACTGCTTTTTGATTCATGTACAAGTTCAAAATTAGTCTTCTATCTCTCCAGTCAATTCCTATTCTTTTTAAGATATTCATCATCGTTATCCAATCAATCCTGTCAAAGGCCTTCTCGAAGTCTACAAAGCATACAAAAACGTCATTTCTATATTCTAAGCTTCTTTCGCAAAGAACCCGCATTACTCCTATTGCTTATCTTGTGCCGCATCCTTTCCTAAAACCAAATTGTGTCTTATTATTATTAATAAAATTATGTTTTAATATTATTAATATATAAAATATATAATATGTTATATAATATAATTATAATAATATAGATTAATAAGACGGTTGAGACGATAATGGATAAGAGGTTAAGAAGAAGTTGATTACAAATCAGCCACTGCTGGAAAGCTCATTCTGTAATCATAGCCTATAAATCATTCCAATTCACAAGTTCCTTGCTTGTACGCCTGACAGAATACTTCCATATCGCCATGTAACGGTTATGTGTTAAATTGAATTACCAAAGCGCTCCAGATGGTCCTAAAGTATGTGTGTAGGCAGATTTAATCGAGTGAACATTAGAATGATCACATATATATTTGTGCAACTAATTTCCCATGTTGTGTCCGGGACGTTGAAGACCAACCGTTAATTGCATGTGTCGTAAGTGGCGACTAAGCAAGAACTGAGGAAGGTAACAGGAAACCTCATCAGAAGCTATATTTTTCTCAAGCTATAGTCTACATTACGATTTCATAAGACATTATCTAGTGTGAAGCGAGTAACTTCTTGATCTATGGAGTACTCTTTGTGCAGTGTGAAGCCAGATTCTGTGTATGGATGTGTATCTGCCACCTGGTAGAATACTAGAGAGAGAGAGAGAGAGAGAGAGAGAGAGAGAGAGAGAGAGAGAGAGAGAGAGAGAGATAGATAGATAGATAGATGATATAGATTAGATAGATAGATAGATATATAAGATATTATAGATAGAGTAGATAGCTGAATAGATAGATAGATAGATCGATAGATAGATTAATAGATAGATAGATAGATAGATAGATAGAGATAAATAGACAGAACAGACGACAAGACAGACAGACAGACATACAACGACAGACAGACAGACATACAGACATAATAGATATGATAATAGATAGATAATAGATTAGTAGATGATAGATAGATATGCGAGAGAGAGAGAGAGAGAGAGAGAGAGAGAGAGAAAGAGAGAGAAAGAGAGAGAGACAGACAGAGAGACAGAGAGAGAGAGATAGATAACCAATTTATACTAAAATGAATTATTTTATAGATAGAGATTACAATGATATACTGTGTATGAACATAAAATGGACCAAATAAGTATGAGAAATGGTCATCGCTCAGTCTAATAATAAAGGCTTAACGTCCGTTTCCTGTTGTACTAGGATGATGTCAGGGACGTCATCTACGATATTCGTCGTCAAGTTTAGCCAGAATACTGCTTTGGTTGATCGGTCAGTTGGTCAACCAAGGCGATGATCGGGTTTCTGGGTTACGACGGTGAACGTATGTACCGCCTGATGTCTTGAAGACAAGCCCCTCGGGCTTCAGACCTTAACGTTAAACTTACAAAAACAATACAGAGCAGTGTGTTTGAGATATCTTATTAAATATTCGTTGAATTATAATTAATTTAGGCTTGATTATAAATTAAATATTACCTTAAGAATTTTAAATCTATTCGCAATTGTATTTATTTAGTAAGTCGAACTTCGTCACTGCACTGCCATTTTGTTATAACTCGATATAATAATTATAAAATAGTAAATATAAGTATACACAATATGGAGTCTATTATACTTTATTTGCTAAAAATTCTAAACTTTTAGTGATAAATTGCTTGACTGATGGGGGAGGGGCGCTTAAAGAATAAAACACTACAGAATTTTGATGAAATTAAAGTTTAGTACGTTTCATATTGAGTATAATTCTAATTAATATTATATAAGCATGTACAAAAATATTATAACTATGTGAAAGTATAGTATAATTATGTCCAGTTAGTATTTAGCATATTTCTGATAAATCTTGGTCATGTATATCACTATTGAATTGGTTTGAAGGAAGTGCTAATTGATATTCATTCTGGTTATTTGGTTAACCGTCTTGTTTTAATTTCAGATTTAAATACAAATAGACTAGTAGAAAGCAATTGGCCAGTTATATAAATACATTAAGATTTAAAACAGCTACTTTTAATTTATTCTAATGTCTCTATGATATTTTGATTTACTGATTAGTCGGGTCTATACTATAACGATGGAGATTTCATGTGTAGCCCCATCAGACGCGATGTTTTGCGCCCTCAAGAACAAGAACTTGGAAAAAGACAATTCAAATGGAACTAACGAATCCCAGCCACGTCCTGGTGGAATAATTTCTCCAGGTGGAGAAATAAATGAGGAAGGGAGCGGAGCTACTAATACAAGTTCAGGAGGTCAATGGAATGGTAAGTAACATCATCATCTAGACCTCTGTTATAGAATATTATAAATTATTATACAGGGTGATCCATAATAAATGAAACTACTTTGAAGGTTGATAAGTTTGACAATTATTATCCAAACGTCTGACTATATACATTAAATTAAAGGCAATTCTCTTTTCTATTAATATTCTAAATATCTGGGAGATACCATTACACATGTTTGAGACATTATTATTAGTCGCCGATAGGTAATTTTTATGTTTTTCATGTCATTTGATCGCCTGTATGAACGTAAACCTGCCAGAGTTTATTGAACCGTAGAAGCAGAACTGGCCACCTAACAGCCTCCCCCTGACTTGAACCAGATTTACTATTCGATTGTTTGCTATTGTCTTCAGCGATTAGTCAATCGAGAACCGATACACACGTTGAACATTTAGTTATTAGCCTTCAAAATAGTTCCATTTATTCTGGACCACCCTGTATATGATTAGTTATATCTCTCCGTGTTTTATTCGGGTTGTTTGAAGAATTGACCCACCGGTGACCGCACGTGTCGTAGAAGGAAGGCGACAAAAGCACTAGATCGATACCAACGTCAGAAAAGGCATTCGGTTGTTGAGCTCCTAGGCTCCAGAAATTGCTACAAAAACGTAAACGAATGGAAAAGTCTCAAATATGGTTTTGACTGATGATGTGATATAGAACAGCGAGGATTTGAGACAGTTTATTCGTATCCCGACCCTGGTTGAACTGGGATTCAAGGGAAGAAGAAGAAGAAGAAGAAGATGATGATGATGATGATGATGATGATATGATTTGTTATTTCGAAGTAACCTATCTCAAGAATCTAAACTTTGCTGTGAAATTGGATAGCATTTCTTAAAGTTAACCTGCACGGTTAAACTAAATACAATTTAAATTCTAGCATTTGATACGAGACGCTCACTTTCTGCATTTGCGAATGTCACTTTAAGTATGTCAAAGAAAAATCTTAGTAAAATTCTAAAGTAAGCTAGATTCCTATCTCGATTTAATTGACGTGACCAGAAATTTGAATCTCGCTCCCACTCATCCGCAGGCGCACGCTTAACGAATCATGCTACAGGCTCATCGGATATAACCAGTGTGAAGGCAGGTGTAAATGTCACGTGATTGTCACTCCATTCATAGTGTCACTGGATCAGGAGGCAGCGGAGTGAAATTCCACGGATTCACGACTTCTTGACATTTACGTTCTCAGTGGGAGGAAATTGTGCGGGCTCTCGTAACTGTTAACCTGTAGCTCTTTAAGACTTAGAGACTCAAAGAAAGAGAGAGAGAGAAAAAGAGAGAGAGAGAGAGAGAGAAAGAGAGAAAGAGAGAGACAGAGAGACAGAGAGACAGAGAGAGAGATAGACAGAGAGACAGAGAGACAGAGAGAGAGACAGAGAGACAGAGAGATAGAGAGAGAGAGAGAGAGAGAGAGAGAGAGAGAGAGAGACAGAGAGACAGAGAGAGATAGAGAGAGAGAGAGAGAGAGAGAGAGAGACAGAGAGAGAGAGAGAGACAGAGAGAGAATATAAATTCTGCAGACCACATTCAGTTCTGGATAAGCAAAGCCTTAGTGAAAGAATTCGCTTGTGTATTGATTACTCTTCATAGATCGTGATATACTTAAATCGTAGAATACTTCGATCTCACTCTAGTGGTTCTTCCAAGCAGCAGGTCCAAAATATATTTTCTTACACAGAAATAGAATGTATATTCTATGAAAAAAATGCAATTTCTTACACATTTTATTAAGTGTAAGAAAATATATTTTTGGTCCTGTCGTTTGGCAGAACCACTGGAGTGAGATCGAAGTATTCTAAGCACTTAAAGTAAGACATCAACGGGTGGGACGGATAATTTTCCAGTTCCCTAGTAACAGTCGATACGAGTGCAACATAAGGCTTAAATTATCCGCTACCGTTCAGAACCGTTCAGAGAGGTCAGAATGTGGTTGACCTCTGTGTGACCCATGCTATGTCCTTACACGTGATTAACTTTTGATAACCCCTATAGTGTTCACTTGACTCAAATCAACTGCAGGTGTTGCGGCGTCCCTCTCTATCTCAGATAGGTTAGGGACGCCAATAGGGTTCATCAGATCAGCTAAATGACACTTCCTTCCGTTGACGGTTTATATTAAATGCTTCTTGACTAAATTGCATTTAGTTTTGTACGGAAAACATCAGCAGCTTTCAAATATAAAATTGAATAATGTTTTTAAAATATATTTGATGATAAGATTAATTATTTAATCTTCTAATTTATCGATTGGTTTCTTAAGTTTCTGATGTAATGCTTAAGAGTAATTATAATGAAGCTAAACGAAGAAGTTTGCAGAAATGAGAGAGAGGGGAAGGGAGAGAAAGAGAATGAGAGAGATAAAATGTTGCCATGTAGTAGATTATATCACCATGCAACATTAACAGATGAAATCAGATAAAGCTAATCAGGTTTCATCTGCGCTAAGTCAAGCATTCTCTAACATACTATTTATTTGATACTTGCATGTAGAGACAATATATTCAAATCCAGAATTTGTAATCCTGAAATTGTATTGCATAACGCATAGAGAAAGAAAGTTTATAAACAACAATTGGCTTGAGTACACGAGGTCATAATTAATAGGAGATTACCATAGACACGCACATGTAGATTAATAAAAGTCTAGTTTACTATCAGTACACTTCATGGACAAGTAGATTAATAAAAGTCTAGATTACTGACAGTATCATTTCTGGAAAGCACGTTTGTAACTGGGCGGGCTTCTGTTTTGAACCGTGCACCTAGTGATCAGGATAACGTACTGGTATCTACCCCTCTCATGAGATGAGAGCATGAGATGAGAGAGAGAGAGGAGAGAGAGAGAGAGAGAGAGAGAGAGAGAGAGAGAGAGAGAGAGAGAGAGAGAGAGAAAGAAAGAAAGACAGAAAGAAAGAAAGAAAGAAAGAAAGAAAGAAAGAAAGAAAGAAAGAAAGAAAGAAAGAAGAAAACAAGAAATATAACAAGAAAGAAAACAAGAAAGAAAACAAGAATATGAGAGAAGGAAAGTATGAAAGAAAGAGAACAAAACTGAACTAAGCAAATAACTAAAACAAAGAATGAAATATAAAGAAAGAAAGATAGTAAATTTTATAAAATATTGAAAAGAAATGAGAAAAGAGAGATATATGGAGAAAAACAATTTAGGATCAGCTTTCGATATAAGTGAAAGCTGACGAAACACAAAAAAAGAAATATTTCCTTAACGAAAGAAAAAGAGGCGAAACAGTTCAAAATTCGTGAATATACGCGTATTTGCGTCGAACTATGTATCAGTAGAGAAATAAATACTGCAATAATTGAAAGAGAGAAGATTAATCACATTTTATGGATACTGATTAGTTATATTTTATGGATACTGATCATAAAATACTGTCATAAAACTCATTCCATGGATTTTTGGGCAAAATTTCATGCAATTTCTTGTTTTGTTGATAGCTTGACGCATTGATATTTACATCTACATGTAAATATCAATGCGTATTTATGGATATTTACATCTATATGATATTTTCTTTCAAATTTCAAACATTTCCGTTGTTCAACAATACATCTAATATTACTGAATAATAAATTTAAGATAAGAACTAAAAAAACGAATTAACCAGAATTAAGACTAACTGTATCTGAGTATTGCAGAATTTAAACATTTAATACTAAATATTGTTTAAGTATACCTTAATTCACAACGTATCTACATATATATGGATGTGAAACATGGACATTAAAGGAAGGAAGACATCATGAAACTGGAGGCATTGGAAATGTGGATTTGGAGAAGAATGGAGAGGATTAGCTGGACTCATAAGGTTACAAATGAGGAAGTGCTGGAGAGAGTTGGCACAGATAGACAGTTGATAAAGGTATTTTGAAATAGGAAGAAGACTTGGATAGGACACATTTTAAGGGGGTAAGTCCACTAAAACATATCGTAGAAAGCAGAATGGAAGGAAATAGAAGCAGAGCAGGTCGAGATTAGGTATGCTAGATGATTTATCTAGATGATGATTCTTTATGTCCACTCACTCATATGTGGACATGAAGAGGAAAGCGGAAGACAGTGAAGAGTGGAGGCGTTATATGCCATGGACCTGCCAGTAGGCAGTATACTAAGAGAGAGAGAGAGAGAGAGAGAGAGAGAGAGAGAGAGATTAATTTAGATAGACTGTAGAGTGAACGTTTATGTGAACAAGTCTTTTCCTTTGATGTCTCCTTGTATCAGATGATATCAACACTGTAACTCTAGATATGAGTTCTTGATTGCTTTGATAGGTCATCATTAAAGGCATTGACACAGCAACTTCTATCAAGTGTTGCGCTATATGCTTGGTTGAATAAAGCTAACGAGATACGTCACGCTGCCTGGAGTCAAGAAGTTATAACAAGTTTATTACATTCCGATAGTAATTTATAGTTTGGTACACAGTACATAGTATAGCATAGTTTAATACTGAAAGTGACGATTTCAAGCATTCAAGACACATATTCCTACTCTCAAACTGTTTTGAAAAATTTGACTACTGAGTAGCTTCTGTAGTTCATCTCATCGTCTGAGTTTACAAGCCTTTTCGAAATTCGTTCACTTGCTAACAGAATTTATGCAATGCACAATTATTATAAACATGATATGGCATTGCCTTATTTCTTAATGCAATGACTAAAACAGACTACAGCTCAAACCTGGATCATTTTAAGTAACTTCTCAGTCCAATGCAATTATATATGTCTGTCTTTACCATGAGTACTGTCACAAACTTCAGAATTCATAGGCTCCGACATATACGTATATATTAGCAGGAATTCATTCATAGCAATCACTTGAAATGTCCGTACAAGCCTTTAATAGCCGTCTACACAGTGTGACCAACAATGTGTCGCTTATTAGTAACAGCAATCCTCTCAATAATACTTCTCCTGACTATGCTATTGTCGACAAGTCTTAATTCTTTAATTTCCCATCGGCGTTGTAGTCGCAACTCTACCTGAATCAATTTGCTTGTCAAATAAATTAGACATGCATATATTCCGGTACTGCGAGATTACGTAATTGGTGTGCCACGGTTGTGACTTTGTAGTGGAATGCAATTTAAGTAGCTAAATTAATTATTAAAGTATATGAATTGTTATATAAAACTGAGAGAATTGGTCAATTTTCTTGATTTTTTGATAAGATGAGGTTCCAAGAATTAGAATCTTAAAATGAAAGCAGACAGCTTTAATTAAGCCTTGCATTGCATTGCTTTATATAGTAAAGTACACAATAGGATCAGTGAATCAATAATCAATCAATAAGATACAATGAGGTCTGTTAATATATCTACTTGCGTTCTTGAAATTCGCTTTGGAAGGTGAAACTAACAATAAATATATTTTATTAAGTTTTAATAAGATTTAAATTTATAAAAGTTTTAATATAATCCGTAATACCACGTAGCCTACTTGTTAAATACAATGTTCAAAATATGCTTTCCTCCACCCTTACAGCTTTGTGGTATCTGTATAGAAATCCATGTAAGTGGTGCTCAGCATGCCATGTAATAGGAACATTAGCTCTTGTGACAATTCCTAATGCTCAGCGGATCTGGGTTTGAGAATTCGACACTCATTTATAAATGAGTGTAGAATTTTTGTCACAGTGGAAAGACCTCCCGGAACGCAAAATCAACTTATGGTACACTGGTGATGAGGTGATATAGCAAGCAGTCCATATCAACCTATGCTGCATTAGTTAGGAGGTGATATAGCAAGCAGTCCATATCAACCTATGGTGCATTAGTTAAGAGGTGATATAGCAAGCAGTCCATATCAACCTATGGTGCATTAGTTAAGAGGTGATATAGCAAGCAGTCCATATCAACCTATGGTGCACTTGTGACGAGGTGATAGCGATGAAACCCTGAAATTGAATGAAAACAATGAAATTTAGCTGAAAATTAATTATTAAAATTAGTATGGGTATTTAAAAATTAATATTTATGAGCAATAACGAGTCGGATTGACTGAACTCGTAGAAAAATTGATTAGGTGTCCACTTACGAATCAGGAGTTGCAGGATTTCAGTGTTCGTACCGTACCTGATATGTATTCGAAACCGAGAACTAACGTTAAAAGGGACAAGGCAAAAGTAGAAGAAGCGACATCAGTTTCGTGCATAGAGCAGCAGTAGGCCGACCACTCATGTTATTGGAAACGTTAATAGAATACTAAAACCACCGACGTAGCTGAAAGTGCACTAATCCAATAATTATACTGAATTAGTGTAATCTGCAGTGTCGCCAATAGCAATGCAGGCCTATTCAGTTACTTTAAGTGGATTTGTAATTTAGTAACGTTCTGTGTACCACAGAATGAATAGTTCTGTTAATCTAAGTCTTCATCATCGTCTCCCAATGTATTCCAGTTTAGCTACTGTCGGTGTAGGATATTTTAAAAAATTTCCGGTCCTTTTTAGCAAATTTTTAAGCATTTTCTGGGGGCCCGAGCGCTCTCGAACCCAATGCCCTTTGTTTGGATCTTAGAGTTTTGCGTCTTTTACTATTGCTGTTAATCTTACTTTGTAATTATTGGTTAGTAACCGATTTGCTTGCGGTAATTTGTCTTGCAACGTTTTCTCATTTGCAACGTTTCGTTCAAGTGTAACACACTTGAAAAAGTTGTTCGAAAAAGTTATTCGACAGAGTGAGAAAGAGAGAAAGAAAGAGAGAGATATATATAGAGATATAAATGAGACAGATAGAGAAAGAGAGAGAGAGACAGAGACAGAAAGAGGTAGAGAGACAGAGAAAGATAACGATAAAAAGACAGATGCAGAGACAGAGACAGAGAGACAGAGAGACATAGTGACAGAGAGACAGAGACACAGAGATAGATAGAGAGTGAGAGAGAGAGAAGAGAGACAGAGACAGAGAGAGAGAGAGAGAGAGAGAGAGAGAGTGAGAGAGAGAGAGAGTGAGAGAGTAGAGGAGAAACAGAGAGGAAGAGTTTGTTATTGATTAATATATTTGTCCACCAGTTGTCCTAGTGGGGAAGAAGTGGGTTGGGTAGAGAAGGGGGTGTAACCATCTAGGTCATTTTCATTGGTCAGTCATTTCTTGTGTAGGCAATAGCGACATATGATATCATTTACATTTAGCTGTTCATGTACAGTAGACTAGTAGCTGTAGTCGTTTACTATGAAGATGAAAAATAGAACAGTTTAGGCTATTATATTTCATTGTTCATTATATTGTAGAATTTGTGATTAAAGTAAACGGGAGTGTGTTTCGCAACTATAAAATCGTAAGCTATTAAGCTATTATTAGTTAGTTGCAAGTTCTTATAATTATAGTTTCGACAGAGATTTGAATTTAGTGTTTTATACTTTGTTTCGCAAAACTTAAATTTATTTAAAACAGAATAGGCTTATATTTTTGAAGCAACCATTTATATAAAAGCTGGTAAAGCTAAGTTTAATGTCAGTTTCCTCACTCGAAAGCGATGTCAGTGACGGGCTAGCCCAGAATTTGAACCCCGCACATACTGATCCGCGGTCAAGTATCTTACCAACTTCGCCACTGGCTCCAGCCGAGTCAAGATTGGTAACTGGTCATTAAGACTGCTTTGCGTGCCCCAGATACAGTTTTGTCATCCTTTTCTTGCTTTTCCTCAGCACATTTCCTTCGCAGATTGGTCTGAGTGAATTGATCTGTAGTGATATGTGCTGTTGGGGACGTCCCTGACATCATCCCTGGATGAGGAAACGGACGTTAAACCTTTATTTATTATTATTATTTATTTTCCTTCCATCGATTAGTCTTATTTGTGCTGTTGATGGTGCCTATAGACAATTAGACAACAATCTCTGTTACAATACATGTTAAACCTTCTAGAGACCTAAGGGGATATCCATTTGCTTTTACTGACCCGGGCTTTAGACCCAGACCACTTGCTTCAGAGGCGAGCTCTTAAACATCTACGCCATGGTTCAACCCCGTAGTTCTGCATGTATGTTAAATTATGCTGTGTTTGTCAGTGTAGTAAAAATGTGTTAAACTCTAAAATTGCAGACTGGATATAAAGCCATAGGACGAAGTGTAGAGGATGTCATCAGAGAATGTCTTGTTGGCGTTTGAACACTTAGCCTTCTGCTTATCAGACACATGTGCTAGTGAATAGTTCATCAATTTGCTTTATATTAAAAGGACTTTAGAGGCAACATTCATTAATAAATAAATAAAACATTAAGATTCAACATAGTTTATATTTGTAGTTGTAAGTTCAGTATAATAATAGAGACAGCAATGGTGATAATAAAAAAATAATAATTTTGTTGCAGTAATGGTTAAATTGCCTATTTTATTTCCGGGTTGTTTGAAGAATAGAACAACCGGTGAATGCGCGTCTCTTAGAAGGCGAATAAAGCACAGAGATCCAAACCAACGGTAGAAGGGCATAAGGTTGTTGAGCGCCTAAGCTCCAGAAACTGCTTCAACATTTTCTAGAACGAATGGATAAATTTTGATATGGTATGGAACAGAGAGGTGTGGAGAAGGTCTATTTTTATCTTGACCTTAGTTAAACTGGGATTAACGTGAAGATGATGATGATGATGAGTTGCAATAATGGTCATAATTAGTTGACTGAGCCTGTAACCTTATCAGTAAGGTACATATTGTTTTTCTGATCATTAGGTGTAGGTTTAAATTCAGCTCTCTCTACATCATGGACATGGTTGTTCATTAAGAAAATTATTCGAAATTATATTATGTAAAAAATTATAATTGTATTATATAGACTAATGATATAAGAAAAATTAAAATTATATAAGAAAATTATATAAGAAAAGAAAAAAGAAGAAATTATATAGGAAAAGAACAAAAAGAAAATTATATTAGAAAATTATTCGAAGGTCTAAAAAGAGAATTCTGCGTTGGCTAACATTGCTATTTTGAAAAAATATAGAATTGTTCAAGTTTTGATTTTAGCAACTTAACAAGCATTGCATATGACCAATCTGAAAATCATACTCATCTGTAGAAAATATAATTTTCTGTATTGGAGAATGAATCAGACGTTAAATGTTATGTAACGGCTGATTCATATTTTATATGCTTGTACAAGTAAATGAAAGAAAGCATATCAGGAAGGGATTTATTACTCTATCGATCTTATTGATTTTCTCAGAGGTTAAATAATCAATCAATCAATTATATAAATGGCTATCAACGCTGGATCCAGTGACGATGTCGGTAAGATAGTCGACCGCGGATCAGTATATGCAGTGTTAACAAAATCCTGGGCTCGCCCGTCACTGCATCGCTTTCGAGTGAAGAAACTAACGTTAACCTTAGCTTTACCAGCTTTTAATAAAGGCTTGAGCTTTTCATGCAATATATTTGTTATGTCATTGTTGTTTGCACGCTATAATATTATGTTCAGCATAATTAATATAGAGTACATATTGAGTTATTTTTGTTCACGTATTTAACGTTAAGATCAGAAGCATTGGGATTATCCTCTTGAATACTCGAGAGTTTGGTGTCAGTTGACATGCATATTGATACCTTGACCAGATTCTTATGTCACGTGACGCAGTCATGTCATATAAATGTCACGTTCAGTGATGCAGTACATGAGCCATCTTTTACTATCACCTTCTGCACTGTTCTTTCTTTCTTTCTTTATCTCTCTCTCTCTCTGTTTCTCTCTTTCTCCTATACTTCTATATCTCTGGATTTCTCTCGTTCTAGATATTCATTCTTGTGAATTTAAACTAAGCCTGTAGATATACTGATACAACGTAATTTACTACGTGCTCTATTGCATATAACTAACAGAGTGAGCCATGAATTTGAACAGTGCATTTATTTATCCATAGTAAGCATGATCCTCCCATATTACATTAATAGTACGAATATTAATAATATAGGTTTTAACGTCCATTTCCTTATACAAGGATGATGTCAGATAATTAGCCATAAAACGACTAAAATGAGGAATTATAGTCTGATTTAACTACGGTAACTAAAAATAACTTAAACAAATCTTTCCTCATTTCTAATAAGCCGGTATTAGAAACTATTTTTATAAAAAATGAAGCAATGTTCAAATATGATACAAAAGATGACTATTGTCAAATTTCTTGATTTCTGTTATTGTAAAATCCAAGTAACTCACAGTGACTGCACTCTGGTTCTATATGGAGTTCCTAAGTTCACAAAGATAATTAAGCAGCTTTCAATCTTGATCATGCATCGTGCTAAACTATAGAGCACTGTTATTTGTAGTTTGATACTTAGATAAACTATTGTGTGGTGGCATGAACGTTATTTGAAAGTTGGGGCATCTGGTTTGTGTAAATCTAGCAGTTTGTGACCTTCGCCACCCAAATGAAAAGCCGTTTATCGTTTTCCTTATCTTCACTCCAGCGTTTATTACCTGTTAGTAGTTTCTGTTACATTCATTGTCTAATGTAGTTCGGATGATCTTGAGAATCGATAAACCGTGCAGCTAAAAGCGTTTTGTTAAGAGTTGGCCAACGCAGATACAGTAATGCAAAGTAAGATTCTCATAGCCATGATTCCAATGTCTCTGATACAGCGGGCCGAATTTGAAAAAAAAAACACTTACTAAGGTTAAAGTCGACCAGACTAATATTACTCACATTTAAAAAAGTATTGAGATTTATGGTTGGGTCATCGTTGTATAGACCGTACATTTGTTTTTGTTGTCGATATTAAAGTTGACGGATCTTTACCCACTACATCTTATATGTCAACTTATTCGTGATGAATCGTGAAAGGGAAGTATATTTTCGTTACTTTCCTTAGTATCCCTTAAGACATCCCATAACGAACCGTTAATAGTTGGATTTTTTCAATTTCCCTTTCACACAAAGGTAGTTTCTATAAAACAAATTGTGCTTTGCATTTCGTATAGTGTTTAAATTTTCGATAAGCAGGATGTCATTAAGTCTTCATAGGTATCCAGATGTATTGACTCAGTTGCTCAGTTGAGATCCTTTAATTAGATAAGAAACAGCCGGAGGTTCTGTTCTTAACTTTTAAGGCTCAGATCTGCTAATTACTGTTCCTCTCCCTCCACCACATTTTCACACCCCCTCCCTTTCGCTCTAAATATCAACCCCTGTCCACCATCAGACACGCCTCTATCTTCTGACACTCTGTTTTAAAACTCGACAAATATAGTCAAAGCTCATTATTTGAACCACGCACACACTGATCCGCGGTCGATTATCTTACCGACATCGCCACTGGCTCCATTAATAATTGACCCTGATCAATTATTAATGTAGAAGAAAATTATGATCGTGGCGACTGGGGAATATATTTTATTAGCATTCATTAGATATTAGCGTGTACTTGTACAATGCTCGGTCTGCAATTCCCTTCATTTGGTTTGATAATTTTATTGAAGAAAAGTCTAGACTGGTTTATATTTGAATAAGAAGACATAATTCTTAATACTTTTAGATACTGAGAGAGTAGCAGCCTGACGACTAGATTAATTAGGTTGTTTGATTAACTTATCATTATATAATTCGTATTTTTAGGACTGACTGTTATGATACCAGAAATCAATATGGATCTGTTCGGCTTCGAATCTTACACGGTACGATATATTATACTACTTTATATTTTACTACCTTACTACTTGTACTTTCTGTTGTTTTAAAGAAAAATCATTTCTTAGGCAGGCTACTGCTAATATAAACATATAAAATAAAAACGTGCATATTCTTAAGAAATGAACATATGAACATCTCGCCAACTGAGAAATTAATCTGAAAACCAACTCGGTAACCTTATATTTTCATACTGAATTTCTGAATGCGGCAATAGGCTATAGTAAAAGCAAAACGTTAAGTCCGCTTTGCTGAAGAATAGATCAACCGTGGACTGCAGTGGTCATAAAAGGTGGCAAAGGACACCAATGTGAAATCACCGTCAAGAAGTACATTAAGGTGGTGAGGCCTAGGCTGTAGTAATTGCTACAAACTTTCTAAAACAAATGGAGAAGTTTAAGGGGCTATTCGTATTCGGACCCTAATTAAACTGGAATAGAAACCGTTTCACTGGCATGCTGTTAACTGTATAAACACATAAACACAATAGCGTGTTCGGATGGCCCAAATTCCAAACCGAGCATGGATCAGATAACTTTGGGCAATTTTAAATGGTAATTTCTGGCTTGTGACTTTCATTGAATTTCATTACGCTACTAACCTGTGAAAGAATTGATGGACGAATAAAACATTAAACTACCTCTGAGTAATAATAATAAATAATAATTATGATAATAATTATGATAATAATTATTATAATAATTATTATAATAAGCTAGTGCTGGAATTCATAGGAACTCTATTTAACTTTCTTAGAATGTATTTTGATTGTGCTATGATCGTATTTGTTTGTGTGTATATATGTATGTGCGATGTATCTTGATCCTGTCTGTTTTTGACGAATAAAGAAATGAATAATGTGCATAATTTATCAAACAGCCAAGCCATTCAAACGTGCGGTATTACAGCTGTGAGATATTGTCATGGACAATCAGCTATATATATTTGCATGTTTTCTCACAGCTTCTGATCAGGCGAGGTCGGCAGGGTTTTGGATTTACAGTTCTCGGCTCGTGTCCCGTTCAAGTGGGAAGAATTGAAAAAGGTAACCAGTCAATCAGTTTTATAATATTTTTGGCCGCCGA
This sequence comes from Enchytraeus crypticus, assembly GCA_905160935.1. NCBI lineage: Eukaryota > Metazoa > Annelida > Clitellata > Enchytraeida > Enchytraeidae > Enchytraeus > Enchytraeus crypticus. The sequence goes on along the minus strand of CAJHZI010000552.1, from coordinate 851,389 downwards.
CAAACGTTGTTTCTTTATTCCTTCAGTCTATATGACAATGTAGACGTCCCTGGCATCATCGTTGTATGAGGAAACGGACGTTAAACCTTTATTATTATCATTAGTGTAATGTGAACGATGATTCTCGTTACGTTTTGTAATATAATTGGACTGCTGAGAACTGTATCGCCCTACTACAGATTAAATGCATAGTGTGCTTTTATTATACGATGTTATTATATGTATTGTATTGTAGTAATAATAATAACAACAACAATTAGAGTTCTACAATCAATGACAACATGGAGCACTATTGAGACAAAATCAAGTCGTCGAGCAAAAAGAAGGTCCAAAAAATGGTGCAAATTCCAAAATCCAGAATATTTTATTCTTTACTTTTTTGCTTTTTTAACAGAAAAATCCATCTGCATCTGTAAACTTCGTAACTTATATAAATAAAAAAATATTTCTATGAATTTATATAAATAAATGGATAGTATAGAGATATATATGAGTGATATACTCTGCTAAACTTTAAACATTAGACATATTGATTATGAGAATACTTCTTCCATCTATCACTTGAACCCCGGGGAGCTAGATCATAAACACAATGCTCTCACTATGCCTGTGATGTCGTATGGTATCAATGTCCATGCATCTTTATCACCACCCATTCTTTCTTCAGAGTCCGCCCCCAAACCATTTCTTAATTCAGTTCTGCAGCGGTTTAATCAACCTATATCACGTTTCCTTCACTATACCGCCCCGGAATTATAGTGAACTCCCTGCCTCGAAAATTGACACTTTTGACTGACCTCTTGTGATATTGTCATGAAATAATCTTTCAACTTAGATAACATATATTTGTTTTTATTTTGGTATTCCGAGCTGTAATTTTTAAATTCCTCTATCTTATTTGTAATTTACCAATCTTGGTCACAGCAAAGATATGACAAGGTTTATTTTAAACTGCTATTCTGCTTACGATTCAGTAAATGTCTCCATTTAAATTAATAATAACTAATAAATAATATTGTATCTCCAGAGAAATAACTAATTACATTTTGCTTTAGTAATATATGTATGTATATATATATATATATATATATAAATATATATATATATATATATATATATATATATATATATATATATGTATACATGCTTTTATACTATACATGTATATCCTATATATACCCGATAAATAAACTGGGATTCAACTGAAGAAGATGATGATGATGTTGATGTACTAGATACATTTTGTATGTGACATTTTTAAGTGTTCAAGTATTTCTTAATTTTTAATTCATGCTACCTGAAGGTTAAATGCATACATCCAGTTTAACATAAATATCATGTCTAGAAATCACACGATTTTGACAGCGCCGTGAATTTGAATCCTGCATCATCCAATCCAAAGTCTAACTCTTAACCCGTCAGGCTATTGGCTCGATTCCTTGGAATATACTCTCCTAGTGCACTGCCTACTGGCAGGTCCATGGTATTTAACGCCTCCACTCTTCTCTATATTCGCTCTCCTCTTCATGCTCACATATGAGTGGGTTATATGTACAGATTCCTTGGAAAATACTAGCTACCCAAAACTTAAGTAACACAGATTTCAAATTTCCGAGCCTAAGACTCTAGAAACCACAGCACTGCTCTGAGTGGGCGTGTGACCTCCCCCTCTCATCAAAGAATTGCGCTGAGTGACAAGTCTTCCTGGGCGCCCCCCCCCGCCCCCTGCGGGTTGATACTTCATCAATCTACTAGAGTTTCACTAAATGATCAACACCGAGAAGATAAATGTTGTAGTGGAAGCTACTCGATACGCTCAAGACAAGGGCGGCATTCTTAGCCATATGTAACTTGTGCAGCTTCACGAATACATTCATTTATTTGAAACTTTAGGAAGTTTTCCTTTCTTAGGCTTTACTTGTCAAGGACGGCTGCAGTATTAAACATTAGTAGAAATTCTATTCTGTACAGAAGATTGCTGTAAATTCGAAGCGCACGACATGGGACAGGATATGGCGTAATGGTTAGATTGTCCTCCGTGGGTGCAAGTGGCCTGGGTTCAAAGCCCTGCTCAGTAAGCATATGATGGATATACCCTTAGGTCGATTGAAGGTTACTCTTACATCTGGCTGGGGCCAGGAGCGATGTCCGTAAGGTTTTCGACTGCGGATCAGTATGTGCGGGGTTCAAATCCTAAGCTCGCCTGTCACTGACATCGCTGTCGAGTGAGGAAACTGACGTTACCATTAGCTTTTTAATTTATTAATTTAATTCATAGTTTATAGTGTTTGATTGATTAATTGCACATTTGGCTGGTTGGTTGATTGACTGACTGACCGATTGATAGATATATTGATTGATCGATTGATCGATTGGTCGATTGATCGATTGTTTGATCGATTGATTGTTTGATCGATCGATTGATGGATTTATTGATTTATTTATTTATTGATTGATTTATTGATTGATTGATTTATTTATTGATCGCTTGATTGATCGATTGGTTGATCGATGGCTTGATCGATGGATTGATTGATTGATCGACAGACTCGCCTGCAGCAGCAGCAGGACTGCTAGTGGAGGACTGTGTTGTGAGGATCAATGGACAAAACGTCTCACGTTCAGCGGCTGATAGTGTCGCTCGCATTGTCCGGTAGTTATCAATCAATTAACATTAATTATTTAATTAATCGATAAGTTTAATACTATGTTATTCACAAATACATGCAATATAACAAAATAAAATCGAGAATAAACTTAGAAAAAGCAGATGAAAATGGGAAAAGTGAGAAAGAAACCTAGAAATTAGGGGCGAGATTTAGCTCACTCGGTAAGCTATGCGTCTATTGAATGAAGTTAAGTTCCATCGCGCTGGTTAGTACTTTGTGGGCGACCATCTTGAAAGCCCGTGTGTTGACAGCTTTGAAATAAGAAATCCCGAGGGTGATCCGCGCCGGCTGCTATTGGAGCGCAAACAAAGAGCAAGGATTACTAATAACCACGAAGAGGAAGGAGGAAATATCGAAAACTACAAAAGCAGAAACCAAGAAAGGAAAATATGTCAACACACGCGGTATGTCATGTGCGTAACTATACGAACAAAAAAATATTTATGAAAATATGACAACATTAAAAATATACATTTAAGGAAATGAATTAGAGCTTTACAGGATCGCTTTGAATGCGAAGATTCCTGACTTTGAAAATTAAAAGAAACTCTTTTAGTATTTATTACTTTTATGAAAATTTCTGAAAACAGGTAATATGGTTCTCTCTATGAAACTGTAAATGATTATTGGTAATTGAAGGTTATCTCATTTTTTCATCTTTTCATATTTTCTCAATCAGATCAAATTTTCATACCAGCTAGTATGTGTACTTCTAACGTACACGTACATGTATAGTTTGCTGTTGGAGTGAGTCATAGTTTTATTGATTACCTAATAATTTCCGTCATCAATGATTCATTATCATCGTCATCGTTTTCACCGTCTTTCCTTGAATTTAACTTAGGTCTAATATTAAGTTTTACTAATGATAGTTTAAACCATCATCATAATCTTCCCTAAAATCCCAGTTTAACCAGGGTCGTTGATATGAATAGACTTTATCCATTTGTTTTAAGTTTTTATGGCAATTTATGGAGCTTAGGCGCTCGCCAACCTTATGCCCTTCATGCCGTTGGTTTTGGATCTAGTTTTTGTGTCGGCTTCTACGACACGTGCATATTTACACGGTTGGTCTATTCTTCAAGCAAACCTGGACACAACACGGGGAGCTAATAATAATTAAAATAATTTTGAAAAATCTAATTACACTTTATGTATGTATTTATATGTATTTCATTAGTATTTCATTTGTATATATATGTATTTCCTTGGTATTTCTTATGTATATGTATTTCGTATGTATTTCATTAGTATTTCATACGTATCTATACGTATTTCATAATTATGTATTTCATATGCATTTATATGTATTTCAGGGAGTCTGAGAAATACATAATTATCGAGATCTATCGTCTACCCCTGCACGGGCTCGACTCGCCCCCCGTGGATTTCCCCTCCACCCCCTGGCAACCCCAATACCCCACACCCAATATTCTTTCTCCACCCTTTACGTCAACCTCTCTATCATCTGCCAGCGTGTCAAGGTCAAATTCTCTTCGCGTCAGATCACCATTTAGCTCTATTACAAACCTACAAGTCAAGTCTACTAAAGGTGACGTCGCCTGCAACAAGCGTGACCTCACACCGAAGAAGCGTGACGTCATTTCTATAAAGCGTGACGTCGTTTCTACGAAGCGTGACGTAACACCTGCTCGAGACTGTCGCATCAATCAGATCAGGGCTTGTCTGAGCAAGGTGAAAGCTTCTGAGGAAGAGTTAAGCCAGAGATCTCGCGAAGTTACCCCGAGTCCGGGAGTGGACAGCGGATATGGAAAAGCGGATTCTACTGGTGGAAGAAGATCATCCGGAAGTGTGTCCAGTGGATCTGAAAGATCTTTCGGTTATTCCGGAGAGAGGAAGAACTCTGAACAAGATCAGAAGCCTAATGGCAGAGCCAGAATTAATCTAGATGATTGTCTGTCGATTTGTAGCTACCAGGTAACTTTGCCTCTATTTATATTTTGTTAATTATTTTGTACCCTTGAATATCAGTTGAAAAAAAATTGTATATCATTAGAAAATGTACTGACTTTGCGTCTATTATCATTTTTCAAGTCCAAAATGAATTTATTTAATGCTTAAAAAGCAACATAATATAGCGCCCAATCATGTGTTTCAATCCTTTTAGGTTTTTTATGTGGCTATTGTTTTATTAAGAGTGATTTTTTTATTTTCAACATGATAAATTCTAACAAAATTGTCTGCAATGCTGACTAGCTAATTAAGCAAGTCATATCTTCGAGCTTTGCTTTAAATCAGTAATTTTTAAAATTTTGGTTTGGTTGGGATTTTTTCGATTTCTATTGCTTCTAAGGCGAATTTTGTTTGATTTGATTTGGTTTTATTTTAATTTTCATGACTTCGATTCCTTTCTGAGCTTATCAGAGATCCTCTTGAACTCTGTAAAATATCATATAAGATCGGTGAATGGATGGATAATAGGACAATTATGCTTAGCGATTTATACATTGAAAACTAAAGTACTATATATCATCATAGATGAATTTTTCGCTGCAGCGCATGTTTAAACACGAAAAATCAAATTAATTTAGTTCTATTGCATGAAAAAAATTAAAGACCGCAGAAATAAGGTCCTAAAAATCTGAAGTCGAGTTTTGTAATCGGTTGATTTTTCTAGAAAAATTGGTTTTCGAATTGGTTTCAAACACTTCGAATTCTGACTCGCGGTCGTACACCTAATACAACATGCCACAGCCTCAACGGAACGAATGAAAGGAAGATTTTTGTGTAAATTGAATGTAGCAGGATTTGTTGACGAAGGAAGACATGGAAAAATGTCGCCAGGAGGCGGTGGAAACCCTGGTAGCCTGTGAGGAGGAATTTCTTCTGGATGTTCAACTAGGGATCAAGAGGTACCTGCGACCCCTAAAAAATCACGGGTTGATGTCCCCTCAGGATCACACTGCTGTCTTTCAGAATATCGAAGCGGTATGTAAATGATGGTAATGATAAGGTTAACGTCAGTTTCCTCACTCGAAAGCGATGTCAGTGACGGGCGAGCCCAGGATTTGAACCCCGCACATACCGATCCGCGGTCGAGTGACCTATGTGACTTTATGAGAATTAATTTATTTTTTATTGAATGAGTTTGTCATGGATTATAAAGCTGTCAATCCGCTGCAACGTCACTTTCATTTCTCGAAAGCTATATCAATGACGGAGTAGCCCAGAATTGGAAATTCGTGTAGATGTGCATTCGCATATCTTATCGACATATTCACTGGCAGAAGCAGTTGCGATGTCGGTAAGATATCCGCCTGCGGACATCTTATAACGATAATTTTCACTATTGAAAATAACTAATGGGCGGTCAACTAGATAGATTACTTGTGACCTCTTTGACGGGCTTGTTTGTGTATGTCACCGTATATTTTGAGTGTATTGAAATAAACATAGTTATCTCTCACACTTTCTCACTATTGTTAACTATTTCGTATAATTATTTTATGATCTCATTTTATACTGTATTTTTGATTCTAATGTTTATACTAGATTACCCTTGCATTGTTTTCTTTTTCCATGACGACCGTATTTTTCTTACCTCCCGTTTTATCGCCGTTTTAATATAATTATAGCCATATTTTTCCCAAGCTATTGGCTACATAAGGTATTGTTGAGGCATAGACTTTGTGAAGGGATTAACTTGTTGATCTAAGGAGTGCTCTTGTGGAGCGAGAAATCAGACATTTAGTATGAATATATACCTTGAATAAATTACCTTTTACACATTTTATTTTGGATATAAAGATTATAAATAAATATAAATATAAAAAATATAATAATAAATATAAAGTTTTGGATATAAATATGCTCTTTCAGATTGCTGTTCTCTCGGAATATCACGTACGACAGCTGCAGTGCCGAAGAAACTGGCACAAGAGTTTGGAACGAGAGACAGCTGAGCACAATGATGGGGATGACGATGACCGCATGACAGACGCACATAATTACAAGTCAAACATTTCTAATAAGTGTATTGGAAAGTCGGGTATTGTTGCTGATCAACCAATTGGCTTACTGACCGTGGAAGCTTTGGCCGATGTATACATTGCAAAGGTTAGTTGAAATTATTCCAATAAACTAAATCAGAAAATTATGTAACGTAAAATTTAATTATTTACTGAAAATATACTCAATACTAGTAAAGCAGTCATTAGCTAAGTCAACCGTTCTCAATCACTTAGACTTGGTTTTTGGAAGGTAGTAGCAATTTAGCCACCACCACCACCATCACAATCATCATCACCATCACTTTCACCATCACCATCACTAGCACCATCATCATCATCATCATCATCATCATCATCATCATCATCACCATCATCACTATCACCATCATCATCACCACCACATTCACCATCTTCATCAAATCATCATCATTATCATCATCATCATCATCATCATCATCACCATCACCATTATCAACACCATCATCGTCATGTCTATTGGAAGCTAATAACTCAGTTCCAAAATTCTAGTTGTACGAAAAACAATAAAATGACCACCATTTTAAATCCTCTCAGCTTAGGACATGTTAATATCATATTATATCCGATATCGTCACTGGTTGGAGCCATACACAATGTTGTTCAAATAGAGCATAGAATGAAGCGGTTCGGTATCTCATAATAGAGCTTAGAATGAAGCGGTTCGGTATCTCATAGTAGAGCTTAGGATGAAGCGATTCAGTATCTCATAGTAGAGTTTAGAATGAAGCGGTTCGGTATGTCATAGTAGAGCTTAGAATGAAGCGGTTCGGTAACTCATAGTAGAGTTTAAAACGAAGTGGTACGGTGTCTCATAGTAGAGCATAGAATGAAGCGGTTCGGTATCTCATAATAGAGCTTAGAATGAAGCGGTTCGGTAACTCATAGTGGAGTTTAAAATGAAGTGGTACGGTGTCTCATAGTAGAGCTTAGAATGAAGTGGTACGGTATCACATAGTACAGCTTAGAATGTAGCGGTACGATATATCATAGTAGAGCTTAGAATGAAGTGGTACGGATCTCACAATAGAGCTTAGAATGATGTGGTACGGTATCTCATAGTAGAGCTTAGAATGAAGCGGTTCGGTATCTCATAATAGAGTTTAGAATGAAGCGGTACTGTATCTCATAGAGCATAGAATGAAGCGGTTTGGTATCTCATAGTAGAGCTTAGAATGAAGCGGTTTGGTATCTCACAGTATAACTCAGAATGACAGTACAGAATCTCAGTACACTGACATACAATGCTAGCACTATATCGATGAAAAAATAAATAAAGTATTAAATGGTTCGTTATCTTAAGACATTCAACCGCTGATCAGTATGTTCAGGGTCCAAATCCTAGGCTCGCCCGTCACTGACACCGCTTTTCGAGTGAAAAACAAACCTGACGTTAACATTAGCTTTATTACGAGATTTATTTATTTATTTCTTATCTTATCTACAGGCGGAAGAATTCTGCGACTCTTACGAGAGATATTGTGGAGGGGTGAAGGAAGCCTTTAGGATTCTGATAGCGCTTAAAAGGCGGCCAGACGTTGATGAGTTCCTTCGGGCTGCTTCCACTGACTGCGGAAATCTCACCCTATCATCCTTTCTACAGAGTCCTCTGCAGGTTAGAAAATAGTTCCAATCCGATTCTCCCTTTCCCTTTCTTGGTCTCTCGCACTCCCTGTCTCTCTTTCTCTCTCTCTCTCTCTCTCGGTGTCTGCCGCTCTCTCTCTCTCTCTCTCTCTCTCTCTCTCTATCTATCTATCTATCTCTGTCTCTCTCTCGCTCTATTAAATTAATTTCAAAACCTTGTCAAAGTTATGGAAAAGTCAGTGATTTTTTTAGTCTCTCTCTCTCTCATTCTCTTTGTGCACTACCTACTGGCAGGTCCATGTCATTCAGCTCTTCCACTAATCTATGCATTCCCTTTACAACGACTCTATATCCACATTCAAATGGATCTTTAAGTAATCTAACCTTCCTAGTTGTTAGATGTTAGACTAACTAATTTTTTATTTATAATTCATTAATATAATTTTTTTATTATTATAATTTTTTTATTATACACATATGCTATAAAATTAATTTATATAATTATTGATTATTATTATTATTATTGTTATTATTATTATTTATTATTATTATTATTAATTATTAATATTTATTTTAAACGAATGGAAAAGTCTCAAAATAGGGGATTGACTGATGATATGATGTTGGACAGAGAGGATTTGAGACAGTCTATTCGTATCCCGACACTAGTTAAACTGGGATTCAAGGGAAGATGACGATGATGATGATGATACATACATCCTATAATGCAACATAGTTTCTTTATCTAAACTTTCTGTTCGTATTCTATCAGCACATCAGGGACTCTGTGTTGAAGATGCAGAGGTTGCTGCAATGCACTCCTGTAGATAGCGTGGACTACAAGAAACTCAAAGCCGTCATACAGGGTGAGTTCATTCTAGAACATAGTAAGAGATCAATATAGTTTGATATTCTCTCTCTCTCTCTCTTAATGCTCTGCCTACTGGCAGGTCCAGGGGTATATTATGCCTCCACTCTTCTCTGTCATCCGCTTTCCTCTTCATTTTCCTCAGGTTTATATTAAAATGCAATTATTAGTGATATATTATTAAATAGCAGTATTATTTGATATCAGGCTTCTTGTAGATTTGTCCACTTTGCCCGGTTTTCCGCAGGCCTAAGCGTATAGGGTTAATGCGCATGTAGTGAAATGACAATTAGATAAGTCGCAATCCAGGTATTGTAGATGAAGGCAATGGAAAGTCACCTCAGAAGCTATATTTACTCAGAAAGACATGTGTGTAGTACACTCGATTTATGCATAAATCATTGTTGTCGATGTGGTGTCATCGTATAGTGCATTTCTATCTTCTCTGTTCACCAGAGTGGTGGATCCACAGCACAACTTCTTATTCACAGTCTTCATTTTAAATTCCAGTCAGATTATTCCATCTATCAATAAGTAGATCCCTTTTGCGGAAACCTAAAAATTAATACACAATGTAAATTGAACTATCTATACAAATAAATTGAAGATTAACTATATTACGAAATTGAAACTAACTATATTGAAAAATTATTAAAATATGATTTCTGAGGTTGAGTTGGTTTCCCTTTCTGCAGATTTTGATTAGTTAACAGAAGATTATTACAGACTAACACTGCGTGAGTCATAAAGTGAGAATTAGATCAGTTACATTAAGTTGGCTTTGTAGTCTTTTTGCTTCAGTTCGTTTAAATAGATTAACTGACTCTCTAAGAATCAGAGCGTGTTGTCATCGTATAAACGAATCTAACACACAACACTATGGCGGTTCTTTAATTTTGTATAAATTAATAAATAAATAAATTAATTAACTGATTGAATAATTTACTCTTTAGGAATCAGAGCTTGTTGTCATCGTATAAACGAATCTAACACACAACGCTATGGTAGTTCTTTAACTTTGGCCTCGCGAGCAGACAATTCTCTAGTGAAACGATCTAAGAAATCTACTACATCACTGTCATCATCGTCATCATCGTCATCATCTTCTGATTCAATCAATGCTTCAACGTTTGCTGGCAGTATCGTTAGCAGCATTGACACTGAACTGCTAGAGATACAGAGTCGACTCGTCTTCCCGTCTGATATACCGGTAAAAAGTAAAATAAATAAAAATTTAAAAAACTTAAAATATTAAAAATTATAATATAAAAAAGTAAAATATATACGCATTATAGTGAAATTATCAACTACGTTTATATCTATCAGTTTTTGAAACACTTGTTTAAACCGTTAGGCAATTTATTCTATTTTATTATATAGTAGTTTTTCACATTGTATATATATATATATATATTGTAGTTTTTCATACTGTATTTTACTCTATTGTAGTTTTTCATATTGTATTTTAATATATTATAGTTTATTATATGGTATTCTATTGTATTTTAGTTTATCAAATTGTATTTTACTGTATTGTAGTTTATCATATTGCATTTTATTGTACTGTAGTTTATCATATTGCATTCTACTGTATTTTAGTTTATCAAATTGTATTTTACCGTATTATAATTTATCATATTGTATTTTACTGCATTGTATTCTCTTCTCTCTTCAGTGCACTGCAATATGGCTGGTTCAAGGTACATATTCATACTCAAAGTCTGCTTTCTCGCTGCATAAGAGAACTTTTTAAATCAACAGATTAATCTCTTCGCAAATTATATGCTTTTTTTATAACTCATGTAACCTATAGCCTGGGAAAAGTATGGCTTCTGAGGTGGTTTCCCGTTGCCTTCCTCAGTTAGATGAATTAATTATCATTTGATACTGGGAGAAAATATTTCATGGTGAGATGGGTCCCCTCTTGCCATCCTCATCTCCTGCCTTAGTCGCCTCTTACGTACACGCAGCAGATTGTTTGCGGTTGCCCTATACTACAGTGGTCCAACCACACCCGAGCACAACACGGGGAAGGTTATATTATATAAGTATTGTATTATGTATTAATACAGAGTTTTCAGCTCGCCACCGCCTCTCACCACCTCATCTACTCCGGTCTCCTGGAGCTCATCGACACGGACGCTGAGGAACCCCCGCACTCCGCCTCCGACTTTAATCCTACTCCGACAAGCATGCAGCTTTTCGTCTTACTTTTGAGTGACCTAATTCTTCTGACCCGACCTGACCCAGATACTGATTCACTGCATGTTGTGGAGGAGCCAATCATATTGCGCGATATCGTCGGCTCTAATTTCAACTGTTCACATCGTATGAAAACTCTTCCTATTATTATAAAATAATTCCTAAAATTATAATTATATAATTATAATTATATAATTATTAGAGTTATTATAATAATTAAATTATAATTATATAATTATAATTATAATAATATAATTATAATTATATAATTATTAGAGTTATTATAATAATATAATTATAATTATATAATTATAATTATAATTATATAATTATAATTATATAATTATAATTATATTTATATTATTAGAGTTATTATAATTATTAAATTATAATTAATAATTATAATTATAATTATATAATTATAATTATATAATTATTAGAGTTATTATAATAATATATTATAATTATAAAATTATAATTATAATTATATAATTATAATTATATAATTATATAATTATTAGAGTTATTATAATAATTAAATTATAATTATATAATTATAATTATAATTATATAATTATAATTATATAATTATTAGAGTTATTATAATAATTAAATTATAATTATATAATTATAATTATAATTATATAATTATAATTATATAATTATTAGAGTTATTATAATTATATAATTATAATTTAATTATTATAATTATAATTATATAATTATAATTATATAATTATTAAAGTTATTATAATTATATAATTATAATTTAATTATTATAATTATAATTATATAATTATAATTATATAATTATTAGAGTTATTATAATTATATAATTATAATTTAATTATTATAGGAATTATATTATATAAAAATATAATATAATTCCTTTAATAAATGAAATAAACTCTATGAGTTTATTTCTATGAGTTACATTACAATGTATTATATTACATCACATTAAATTGAACTACAATACTACATTACATTGGATTGAAATGCTTTATAGTTGCATGCTTCTAGAGATGCAGTCTGTTGTTTTTCTTTACGTTTTAATTTTCTTTGTTTATTGCGCGTTTGCGTTTTTTGCTCCTTTTCTGTGTGTGTTTTGGTTGCCCAAGTGGCGAATAAAGATATATATATATATATATATATATGTATATATATATATATATATATATATATATATATATATAACATTCCTTTAAATTTAATTACTTTAATTGACTGTCACTTACATTGAATTAAAGACAAAACATTGAATTGAACTGCATTTCATTGTATTACATTGAACTGAAATAAGCTACTCTCTATTGGTTTATATTATATTATGCAGTTTTCTAAAACCGTTAATTTTGACAAAATTCTTTGAATTTTAAATGACTATTTATAATAATATTTGTGGAGAGTGCAGGAGGTATACACCATGGCCCTACCTGTAAGCAGTGCACTAAGAGAGAGAGAGAGAGAGAGAGAGAGAACGAGAGATTTGTAATAATATTATTATTAAATTGAATTAAATTGCATTGGATTGCATCGAATGGCATATCATTGAACAATAACCATCAATTATATGGTTAACTGATTAAATTGTAGCCTACCATTTAAATGTTTAAAATAATCATGCTTTTCGAATAATTTCTTCGTTAGGTCCTAATTATAACTGGGTTTTCCGACTTACAAAATTTACTAATCGCATTGCATTGCAATCTGTAAATGGATATGTTATTTTGTTTATAACCAAACCATACCGTTTGGCACAAATTCATATACTTTAAGAGACACAATAGATCACAAGAAATATATGTTTAAACGCTAATCTTTAATAAATAATTCGATATACCAAAATGAAGTTTTCAGATACCCTCAAGGACTTTACGGCCATTGAGAAGAACACGCTATACTTGTCGCATTGTATTTCACTATTTTACATTTATTTTAATGTAAGTTTATATAGTCTACTATTATGAGATTTGTTCTTTCTGCAAAGTAGTCTCGAAGACAGATTTCGGCCATTTCACTGCTTTATAAATTTTCGTTGCTAATAATGAAGCAAAAAAGCTTTTAGTAATAATTCATAGAATTAACAAGACGATTTAATAATAAAACATATAATTGTGCTGTATTTATTACTGTTTAATAATAAAAATAGAATTGCGCTGTATTTATTAACAGTAGGCCTAATATTAATTCTATGTATTAAATTAATATTGCTATTTAATAATAATACATGTATTTGTTGTTATTTCTGTATTTACTGTATTTGTTGGTATTTCACTGTTCTGTTCGCTGCAGCCTGTGAGTTTCTACTATGCGTGGAGACACCTATGACGGGTCTACACGAAGCATGGGAACCGTTCCCCGTTCTATTACGTGCTCCATCTGTCGAACTGAAATGTACGTGGAAGAACATTCTGGAACAGCGAATATTTACCTGCAAGTCCGCCCGTGAACAGTCCATCGTCAACAAAACTATCAGTAATATTATTTAATTTATTGACGTTTAGTATTGTGAATCTTTTTATGCCCGTATTGTTTCCCGGATTTTGGCTTGCACCGTTTTGGACCTCGCACTGTGCTCATCGGATTGGATTTGGTACCATGGTGCTGAATGTTGTCATGGACGACAGTAGCAATATATTTATGTTGTTGTTGTTGTTGTTGTTGTTGTTGTTGTCTGAGTTGCTGATGAAGAGACCAACCGTGGACTGCACGTGTCGCAAATGACAGCAAAGCACTAAGATCCAAACCAACATCAGAAAGGTTATTCGATTGGTGCGCGCTTAGGAAGAAAAAATTGCTTCAAATGTTTGTAATCCCAACCCTAGTCAAACTGGGATTCAAGGGAAGATGATGACAATGATGAAAGTATTGTGAATTTTGTTAGAAACTATTTGCGTAGTTTGGATGGCATAGAACATTGCTGTTGACTTGTTTCTATAGCGTCCCTTGAAAATGACTCTGGCTGTAGAAACCAAGGTTGAACTTCAGATGTGGATTGTATGTAATATTACCAATTTCTTATTACTGTTAGAGTTTTAAATTATTAAAAATGGTACACTACCTCATTTAGGAATTTAATTGCAAGATATTTTATTCATATAGTTTATTTATTTTTAACTATTGAAGCGAATTCGGTGTGCTAGAGGCTCTATATAACAATAAATATATATAACAGGAAAAACTTTATTTGGAATGGATACACCGAAGCCCGCATTATTTATAAGAACCGACTGAAAAAGCTGCTAAGAATAATAGTAAAATATATCTGAATGCGAATGAATCCAATTTTCTTAAACTAAAGTTTTAAGCAAATTAAATAGTAAAGGCACGAAACTGCGAGACAGTATAGCAAATTGAGGAACATGTTGCTTGGATAGGTTATTTGAAATATATCACTCTCAGTGCACTGTCTACTGGCAGATCCATGGTATATAAAGCCGCCACTCTTCTTTGTCTTCCCTTTTCTCTTCATGTGAGTGAAATTTTAAATCCTCAAGCTACTCTTTCTTGTTGTTATATGCCATTATTCTTGGGGGATTCTGCTTATGACTAGGTGGTCCCCTTTGTCTTCCTCAGCTTTGATTAACATTTACTGGGCCGGGGCGTCATTCCCTAAGAAAACAAACCTGTTTACCCTATTTGGAATATCAATGAAATGAAAGAGTGCGATGGCGAGAGATAAGCACTTAGATAGGTAAGACTACAAATAGAATTGTATATTACATTGATCATATGCCTAAATAATTCGTCCATGAAGATGAAAATGCGAATGTTGTATCATAAATCAAATTACATGGTACAACGCCAAGCTATTCAGATTAATTTGGCTTCGAATATTTGGACCACACTAATGATAATACTTGCATTTGTTTAGCCCTTAAGAGTACAAGTTAAATTAAAAAAGAAAATCATTGCTGAAATCATCGAGTGGGCGAAGTTTGACTACCGCATCGTTTGCGTCTTGGATGAAAGCGAATGAATAAAAAAACATTCAGTCCTTGTTTTTCCATCTTCTTCTTTCACCAAAGGAAATTTCGCCCCAAACCTGATGTAAACAATTTTAATTGTTTTTCGATTAGAATATTTATCAGTTTATGCGTTAAATCTACCATACTAAGGCAGTATGAGTAGTTTATACCAATAGTGACTGGCTGGACCCAGTGGCGTTGTCGGTAATATAGGCCTATCCGATCGGGGATCAGTACGTTTGGGTTCAAATCCCGGGTTCGCCCGTCATCGATATCGATTTCGATAGATGAAACTAACGATAACATCGGCTTTACAGCCTTTTATCGTTGAAAACATTTCATCAGGATACTTACAATGTTACTCAATTCATCTTATAAGACATATATATATATATATATATATATATATATATATATATATATATATATATATATATACAGTATATATATATAGACATATATATATATATAATATATATACATGTATATATATATATATAAAGTATATATATATATATATATATATATATATATATATATATATATATATATATATATATATATATCTACATATATATGAGACAAATATTTGAGGACCCGTTGAAAATCCATTAGGTTACTAGGAAAAGCTATTTTTAAGAATCTTCGAGACAACACTGGGTCCCCAGGGAAATCTATTTGATCTGCTTTCATTAGCAGATCACATAGAGAAGGAATGAGATTTGAAGTTCAGAATACGACAATTGAATATGGGCGAGTTGATCTAATAAATCGATCCTACTCCAGTTTTGTCTAATGGTGAAGAGGCTCGTAAACTTGCTAAAGGGTTATAAAAATATTACGTCTCACCCGTCATCATCATCGTCAACGTCATCGTCATAGGCAGCGTCATCGTCATCATATCATCATCATTATCATCGTCATTATCATCATCATCATCATCATCCTCATCATCATCATCAGCATCATCATCAACATCGTCATCATCATCATCATCATCATCATAATCATCATCATCATCATCATCATCATCATCATAATCATCATCATCATCAGCATCATCATCAACATCGTCATCAGCATCGTCA